>JADDOH010009670.1:0-117002 GCA_016648135.1 Agrypnia vestita | reverse complement strand
CTATAGTATTGATTGAAACACATTTCTAAACAAAATGCGTAATATAGATACACGGTACCAACCTAGTGCGGCAAAATTCAATAATAAAAAAATGCACATACATTTTATTTTCTTTTGTTTATTAATTAATAAATATATAGGTAGATATTAGCTTTTTTAAATTTTGATTTAAATTTCTGTTGGTGCTCAATTTATATTTTTAATTGTGAGATGTCAAATGTTGCACATCATATGCGACTACTGCAAGGCTCGCTCGTTTTTTTACTTCCTTTCTTTTAACTGGTAGCGTCTCCTTGGTTGTCTGTCGAAAAAACTTTGGATCGATTTTAAACCCTTTCCCGTCATCAAATCGTGCTGAAACTTTGCAAGCAGACTCATGGCGACGATAAAAATGATCTAACAAATTTTAGTTTAAAAAATTAATATTTTTCGAATTTTTTTATAATCACCCGACTCGAGCTCAACGAGCGGGGCAAGCGCCAAACCTGTTTCAACTAGTAAGTGAGAAAGGGAGCTTAATTAAAACTTGGTTTTTATGGGTAATTTTTTTTCCAAATAATGATGCTTGTACCATTTTCCGTTACTTTCACTCTTTCTGTCCGTAATTCAAATATAATTTATCGAGCCTCCGAAAATGGCGAATCCCCCCGCCGCGGGGCGCATAAAGCAATACTGGAAACACAATAAATCAGTCTGATGCTGTTCGGGGGATGATAAACGAGGCCGTGACTGACGCGAAGTGAGCCGCGGGTCGCTTGTTCTGTTTTTACCTTCCATAATATTAATAACAATGAGCGGAGTGTTTGCTCGCGGCCGGCAGAGGTGAAAGGTTCTGCCAAGGGTGGTTTTCGGGGTTATTATGTACACTCTGCGCCCTGAGGGAACAACCATATTACGCAACGCCATTGCCGGGCGCCACTGGATTATTTCAGTTGGAAAAATAAATGATTCGTTATTGAATTGTTTGTTTTTGCTCTGGCATCAAGGACCCCATTCGTCTTCTGGTTCAGTGATGTGAACCTTGGGCACGCGTGCCAATGATTTGTCTTATTGTTTATTAATCGTAATCTATACGGGGTGTAATATGTGGATTCTTGCTTTGATAATTAGTTGAAAATATTCTAGCAACCATGACCTAATTTTACAATATTTCTGACTTATGTTTGCAAAACGTTGGACTATCATTACAATGAAACAATTTTAAACCACTTTTTCTAAGTCTAAAATCCTACCGATTTTTCGTAGAATGAGTTTTTTTTTCAAAATTATATTTCATATTTGTATTAATTTGTCATGTAACTTCGGTTTTTTACTTTGTATGTCTATACTAGAAAATTGTATGTAATTTTTACCTTAACTGATACTTTAACTTAAGTTAAGCTGCTTTAACATATAGCTAATTTCTATATATCTACTTACTTACTTACTTACCATCACGCCGTTTCCCCGTAGGGGTAGGCAGAGAGAATAGAGCGCCACATTCTTCTGTCCTGACATACAACTCTCGCCTCATCCACATTCATACATCTTCGCATGCAAGCTCGCCGGTTGTTGAGGCTTCTAACGGGATCATCTTCCAGTATCTGGTTGATCTGATCAAACCACGTCTTCCGCAGTCACCCTCTCTTCTATATTATATCCATTTGATTTAAAAGACCTGAAGACTCTTTTTCGATTTCTTTTAATTTTTCCTTCCCGATTTAATTTTCCAAAAATCATAATTTTGAACAGTTACATCGTGAGAAGCTTAATAAATTATTATTATTTAGAGTTTAATATACTTGATAGTTGCTATTTATAAATCTTATTGACTTTCAGATATTTAAAATCAGCAACGAAATTGTAACTAACACTGCCTATCACGTGAGAAATCGGGATTGGGTTTTCTGGTGGGGAGAATCAAATCTAACATACTGTCAAGGATCGTGGTCAAGATCACGATCACACACGATCTATGAAACACTTAAACTATTAAAAAAATTATTTATTGCACAAAGTCATTGAATATGAATTTAATTGGAGCACTGTTCATAAATCTTCTAGAATCTCTTTTTATACAATTTGATAATTCGCACTAATTATCGTTCCTTATATATATATTGTCTCTTTTATACTGATTCACATTACTTAAATCGCTCAGGTTCCCACTAGAAAACTTCTCGTTTGTCGGTGGGTACATTATAGAGAAGCTTGTTGGTCTTGTAGCTGGACTCTCGCTTCGTGATCCAAAGGTCGCGGGTTCGAACCTCATCCCAGACCAGCATGTTAGTCATATTTTCATAGCACAAGCGTTTAGCTTAATTTTAAAATTACGCTGTTAGTTGTTGTTTTGTCTTTGAGCTACATACAATACAAATCTCATACATACAATGCAAAATCTCTTTTTGTAGGTAATGTCATTTTTTTAATGTTTCCAGAGTTTATGAGAATAGTCCAGTCGATTTCAGGACCGTTTTATAAGCAAAAGCTCATATATTGGTCCTTCTCATTCGCCGCTTTTTTAATGCAACCTTTTGGCATCTTCAGATTTTAGTGTAAAAGGTGTAGAGTGCAGTAAAATCATGATTACATTAATTTCTTTCTGATTCTACCATCTCGTGACAATACTTTGCTCTATCGCAAATTCTTTTATATACTAAATATTACTCGTTATATATAGTTGTGTCCATCAAAGTCCTGAAACATTCTCGAGTTTATTCTCTACATCTTGTAGACGAAGGCTAAAATCCACAAACTTTAGTTTCCTTGGTTTGGTTGCACAATGCACTGAAGTAATCCAATTTCAGAGCTTTGTAAAACAGTTCTATGCATTCAAAGCATTTTGAACTTTGTACAGATTATTGCTTTATATGTTTATAAAGTATAAAATATAACTTAAATATTCAATATGGTATAACAAATATTATACAATGTATGAAATGTACGAGGTTTGATCAAAAAGTACGCGAATTTTGTGTTTTTCTCAAGAAATTTTTAATCGTTCATTATTATTTACCTTATCAGAATTAGAATTTTCTTCTTAAAGAAGTTTTACACATATTAATTTATTAATGTCATCAAAATTAAACATTATAATAATTAAAATAAAATCAAAAATTACTTTTTTTTCACCACTCTATTAGATAAAATTTCAACATGTATCGAGAACAATGTTCTCATCTTCAGAAAAACTAGTATAAAAGTTAAATATAGATTTACATTGTGAAAGGGTTAAAGAAAAATGTTGGATTCTTAAATTCTTGGAATGTGAAAAATTATTAATATTAATTCAAATTTAGTTAATCTTCTTCTTTTTCTTCTTCTTCCTTGAACTATCCCAATTCATTGCCTAGGTAGGCTATTAAGGTCGGCTATTCTCATTCTCAGGCTGTATCTTCTTCGGTTCTGTTTCTTTGTAGAATAATAGAGAATTTAGTCATCCAGGAGTTCTTTGGTCTTCCACTGGATGACTTTTGTGAAGCTCCGTAGACATTGCCTGCTTCACCATAGGGTTTGATCTTTTGGTTTTGATCTCCGTCTTATGTGCCCATACCATCTCAGCTGTCATTCCTCCATGACACCCTGGCTACCATGAATGCGTGATCTTTTAATCCTACATTTTAGTGTTACTCCTGCCGACCATCTGAGTATTCGAATTTCTTCTGTTTCGGTTATCTATAGTTAATAATCAGGTAAAATTTGTAAAAAATCGAATATTTTTCCACTAATCATTATTTCCTTTTTAATGACCATATAATTCTATTTTCTAAAAACCTGAGCATTTTTTATGCACTTTTACATCAAAATTTTTAAATGGCTTTTTGCTCTATCAGCGATACAATCATGTACCATTCGGGCGCGTGCAGTGGGAACATTGAAGCATGACTTTTTTGTAAACGTATATTTAGGAAAAAAATAGAAATCAAATATTTATGCTACAGATTTTAATGACATTTCAAAACATGAATAGTATACTATGACAACAATTGTGATAGAAATATTACGAAATATATGTGGTGTTCCGATTTTTTTTCCAAATAATTCGTTCCGTAAGTGTCATACTGCGAAGTTCCCACTGCACGCCCCTGGTACCATTATATTATTAATGTTGGCAAAAAAAAATAAGCTATAGTTCTAATCTTGCGTTCATTATTTACATCTACTTTACTTCGAAAACTTGCCTTCTTTAATTTTTCTGTACCGAGAGTGAAGAGTAAAGTAACACAATTCAATTCCTTTAGAAAACACTCCATCGTATGTCCAGCAGAAAACACAAAGCATTCTTTCTTTTCTGTCGTTGTCCCAGCTACTGTGGGCAGTCAACATCAGGTTGTTAACAGGGATCGCTTTACTTTGCACAAAGTCCACAAGTTCTGTTGAGTACTCTGACCCAGGACTGAATCCGCCGCCAAAATCCGACAGCCAGAGGCGTTTAACCTTTGAGCGGGCGCGCTGTCATATCCTCTATTACATTTATAATATTAAAACAATTCTCACCGCTTGGATGACAGTCGCATTTAGCCTCCAGATTTTTTTATTTTTTATTTAATCAACTTAGCTTTCCATATCCAACAAAGGTATAAACCTTATATTCAATAATAAAAAATTTAAATCATCACCAAATGGTCCTAGCACCCTGCGTAAATATTCGTAGGTACTTAGTAGCTTTATACAGCTCGACAACATACGTCAGGCAAGTCTATGTTTTTTTTTCTGTATTATTGATGGGCTTAGCACCCTCTGTAAATATACATAGGTACATATTAACTTTATATTGCTCGACACTAATATCGATATTAATATTTCTCGAGTAATAATTTTCGGTCGTGTACATTCTAGTGATTTCTGATATAAAACAATGTCGTTAACTGTTTTCACATAATAGTGATAATCGTTAACCATAGTATTTAACTCGAATCCCATAGCGGAGACTACGTGTCAAAATATATATTGACCGATCTTATCCAAAATGTTCATAGTTACTCTTAAGAATCCTGAAAAAATACAGGCACCACCTCATATTGAATGGCATCTTTTCCAAAAGTAACACTCTAGAATCCTCAGTAAAATACAATCATCTCACTGCCTGGACCAACACTTGCTTAAATCATTACTTGAAATACACGTTCAAGTTAAAAAAAAAATTTTTCATGTAAAAAATAATAAAAAAATATATATAAAATGTATAATTTTGATATAAATTTCCTGTCCTACGAGTATTTCACTCATCAAAAAAGTTATATTTATATTCTTTTTTTTAATTTAAATTTTTTAAATAAGTTAATATGACATACCGCATATTAAACTAGTATTTTACATTTTGTCTACATTCTTTATTTACTTACATATTAGCATTTACATTATTTATAATACCCTATAATCTATCAATTCTTACAAACTTTCATTAAAACTATCTATAATACCTAACATATTTACATTTACATAATCTATACTACCCTATAAACTATCACTTCTTATAATCTCACATTAATATACAATCTTCAATAACATCCTATAATCAAACATATTTACAATAATCATTCATTTATTTAAAAAAAAATATATAAAGTAAGGTTAAATATGCAAATATTTAAATACAATTTGAGGAACAACTTATAACAGAACATACTTTGAGGTTGTAAAATAAGAATTATGTTATGTTTGTTTATTTTTTTAGTTAACGCCCTTTATGACTTGTACATGCAATAAAGAGAAGTCATTACAATTTTAAGCAATAACGTAAGCTACAGTAGGTATAAATAGTTTAAATTATTATATATTTCACAAGAACACTTCTTAAACCTTATCAATCAATTAACACCGAGATCATGAAAGCCAGCGTATAAAAAGAACCGATATGTTGATAATAACCGAGAAGATAATTAAAATAACTTTCTACAAACGACACCTTTGTATTTGAACTCTATTTATTTAAGTTCCAATAGACAATGTTTAGTTATCTTTCAAAATATATTTTTTAAATACCATCATCACTCTTGGCACTACAATCCTTGGTGGGTCTTGGCCTCCTCAATAATCTTCCTCCACTCATCTCGGTTTAGTGCAAGCTCTCTCCAGTTCCGAAGCTCCAAGGCAAAGATGTCTTTGAGGACGTTGTCACTCCATCTTAATATTGCCTTCCTAAGCTCCTTCGATTTTTTTAAATATACGTATCTAAATTTAATAAATTTAATGACAAAAATATAAAATTGCTCTTATTTGTTTGCTAGTATAGAAAGCCTTTGCAATGGAGAATTTCAAAAGCAGTTACTGGCCGCAGTTTCCAAGGCAAAACCTGCATAACATCTATGATTAATAATATAGGTATATTAAAAATATCGAATGTGTAGAAGTGCAGGATTCGAAGATCAATTTTTTTTTATTAAATTTATTTGGTAAATGTACAAACTTAAGAATGTATTCATTATAATATAATTAATACACATTTATATTACACGCTTACCCACTTTTAAATGAGAATTTATGCACGTGTTTAAAAGTGGGGGCATTGTCATATATGTATATATCTATTATTAATGAAATCGTTTGTGTAAGACATTAGATTAAATACGTAAGCTATAGACAAAGAAACATTAGATTAAGTTATAAAAATTGAGACATTAAATTAAGTAAGTAAGATATAAACAATACATGAATACAAAAATGTAAGACATTAGATTAAGTAAATAAGATATACACAAGGAAACATTAAATTAAGTTATAAAAATTAATAATTAAGAACGTATTGTAATAACATTTAAAAGTATATATAGATTGTTTTTGATAAGATTTTTTCATTGCGTTATTGTGATGGTTTTTTGCAGAAAATTTTTCAATTTTGTCTTGAATTTTCTATAATTTTTTTCCGTCTTCATTTCTTTGGGAAGAGCATTAAAGAATGATACTCCTTGATATGAGAAATGGTGTTGGGCTGTGCTAGTATTACATTTAGGTATCAAAATATTTCCAGCTGATCTTGGTCTATAACTAAAATATCCAAATGTTCTATTATTGATATACATTTTGTGAATTTGAAGTATCGCAAAGAAATCTATTCACGTGAAAGTTAACAGTCCCCAGCGTTCCAAAACGAATAAATCCAACCATCAATCTAATGGTCCAGGATGATTCTGCCATAACGAGAATACTTAACTGGACTACTGTCCACATTAACATGCTTCAGTAGAACTCGAAACCGGTGCGCTCGCCTCTGTGCGGACATTCCTGGAGCATCGAACACCGCGAAAGTCCGAACGTCATTGGATGTTCGTTATTGCATTGTCCTTGCAAGCGAACTTGCGTTTAATTTATCCACATCCGTTATCCGTTAGAAACGCTTTGTGCCGGGGCTGCGTTTGCTAAATCTACCATCTGCGTGTTACCTCTGGGGCACGGCGGTCGACACAAAGTTCTGGTATCATCGATCATGGCACTATCGTGTCCAAAATATTATTTTATGGATATGGTGATCCCATTGAAGGTTGTATCCCATTGAAAGTTGTCGATGTTAGGTTATACCAATGATAATAATTTCGCTGTCCATCCGCAACTTTCTAGAATCCAATACCTGATCTCATCCCCTTTTCAAAATTGGTAACATATTAAAATTGTTATTATTGTTAATTGTTATTAAGAGCATCCATTACGGTATGGCATATACGTCATTAATTTTAATGTAAGTATACATAATTCTCTACATAACAATATCCATCACTAACTCTACCATGTGACAAAAACAATAATGAGGCACAAAAAATGTATAATTCTCTACGTAACAATGTTCGTCACTAACGCTACCAGATGGCATAAATTTTGAGGTATAATATAATAATGAAAAAAATGCATAATTCTCTATATTGCAATGTCCATCACTAACGTTATCAAGACGCTACACTACTCTTAATAGCGCTAGATGGTTGGCGGATGAAATATATAATAAAAGTACGTCATTTTAGATGGGTATTGCTAGATACAAAATAATCCAACGCAAATCGCCGGACTCGTGGGGTTGGTAGTAAATTGATAAGATTAAGAATAATAGATGAACGGGGTAAATTTGGATGATTCTTAATGGATTGTATAGGTCAAAGAATTGGAAGGAAGTAAAAGAAGCTCGGTCTACTTGCCGCATTATCTTCCTCTCTTCGTTACGTAACTTGATGATAGAATTTGACAAAATTTACACACGATTGGAATCCCTCGTAATATGTCACTATGGAATAAAACTATCCAACTCTCTAGCACATTCCACTACATTCTGGAAGACACAAACACATTCTGGAATTGGCTTTAACATTCGAGGAATACTTAGTAGGGGCGTGCAATGGGAACATTGCAGCATGACTTTCACGTGACCAATCATTTGGGAAAAAAATCGGAATACAAATATATTTCGTAATATTCTTATTACAATTGTTATAATAACATGTATATTTTGATATATCAAAACAATCTGTAGATTAAATATTTAATTAGTATTTTTTTTTTCTAAAATATACATTTACAAAAAAGTCATGCTTCAATGTTCCCACTGCACGCGTCTGATTGCTTAAAATAGTTGGGAAGCGACAGAAAGAAACTACAAACGTCTGGAATGATCGTAAAGCCAACACGTTTCCTATAAAAGCGAAGCCGTGTCGCGGGCATAGATTCAGTTTCATTTTGACGTTTCTACAGACGCGAGATTGACGACAAGCCGTGGCAATCGGTGTCACCAACACACGTGTGATACCAGTGACGCGAAATACTTATTCACGTGCTATATTTGAACAGTAATTTATCAAAGGAGTTACCCAGCGATAAAAATGGGTTTATTAATTAATTTCATGTAAATTGACTTTTTTCATTTAATAATTAATTAATCAGTAATGAATAAATCGTTCATTGTTTTTTTTACGTTTGAAAGGCTAAGAGGTCCAATTGCAGAAGCGAAGCACGTCACAAAACACCCAGGCTCGAGTAAATCACATGGATTACTTGTGACCTTAACGCGATTCGAACTCGGAACCCTCGATGTGAGAAGGTAGCGTCATGCCCACTGGGCTACGAGGGCCGCCCTCCATTTGTTCCCCAAAGCTACGACATTACATACATAACACGTAGTGATGGGTCCGCTCTGTACTCACTACTACAATGTAGTACTGCATTACATTGAAGTGCACCTTTCACACGTTTTGAAGTGTAGCGCACACTACAAACTACACACACTTTAAAGTTATTGAAAATATATACTTCAAATAGTACACTTCATTTCAAAACGAACACTACAAAGTACACAAACTTCAAAGTTATCGAAAGTATGAGCACATACTTTAAATAGTACATTTTTCACATGAAATTTTTGGGAAGTTGATGTAGATAAATGAAGAAATCTCTGCAAACTGTAACAACCTCCCCCTCCCCCCATGGTTTGAAAAATTTTTGGGATCGAATGAAGAAATCTGTTTGGCGACCTTTTTTTTTTAAACTTTTTATTTGGGAAAAAAATATTTACTTCACTAGTACTACAATTACTTCATTTCATTACTTACCCTTCATTTACTTCATTTCATTTCGTAGAACTACAATTACTTCACTTCAATTCGCAGTACTACAATTACTTCACTTCATGTTATTTTTACTACAATTGTAGTGTACACTTTGTAGTCTTCAAACTGGTGAACGTGTGTTGTTGTAGTCTTCATTTTGAATTGTTGTTTCTCCCTTCGCTAATAACATGTTGCCAACGTTTTTGCGCTGATGTCTGACGAGTCTGAATGCTCGAGGGCTCCGCTAACTGCCAGCGCGATATATTGCGGCGGGCGAGTCCGCGGGACGTCCCGAATGAAATTCCGCGGTGGAAAAATCGACTCCGCAGCCTCTTCAGTGTATTCAGGCTGCGCCGCTGGGGTGACAACGTGATCGAGTGGGTGTTTCGGGCCCATTCGGCGTGATGGATACACATTTCTTTAACAAGAAAATCCCCACGCTCTTAGCTGAATCCCGTTTGGATGACGAGATGTGCTCAGTCACGGCGGGGGCGCGGGGGCCGCTGGTGGGGGTGGCGCGCCCCCTGACGGGGATGCACTTGTGTATGTGGGTTAGATCGATAAGCAGGTGATACGGCGCGCGATACAGTAACATACGCGAGAGAAGTTGAGGGTTTGTTTTTAAATTAAGCTCCACCGTCTAATGACTCGATGGATGGTTAGGTATTCCTATGATTTACTTTAAATTCTTGTCTTTTCTTTTTCATTTCTTTTAGATTTAGGTATTCGTATGATTTACTTTATTATTATTGATCTATTTTCATTCTTACGTTTATACTTTCTTTAATTTTCATTTGTTAATATTACATAAATATCATATGAGAATAACTGCCACGGAAAAGGTTTTTATCTAGTGTGGCAGTTATTAGTAACTTGTATTAACAAATGTAAATAAACAATAAACATTAAAAATTGTGTTTTTCTCAATATTCATTGTGATATAGGATATTATGAATTAACTTGCTGCAATCCGTCAGGAATCAACTACTTTAACCTTTGTATTTTAGCTGTGAGAACAGCGCCATTAAAGCGTCGTAGTAGAATTAGTGACATTGTTACATGGAGAATAATGATATATTTTGCTTTATATACTTCCTTATTTTAATTATTTCGTAAATAATATTAAAAAATAAATACCAAAAACAAGCAATTAAAATAATGTTTTCTCCTTTCTTATATATTTTTTTGTTCTTGTGTGTATTATCGCTATTTACTTATTACAACTCTAGATTTTTTAGTGGTTTAATTTCTTCTTATGTATATTATTACTTTTTACTATATTTTAACTAAATTTCTATCTCTTATATATTTTATTTGTACTTCTGTATATTATGATATAACTGCTTGACAACTGCAAGAAATAATTTTATACGATTGTATATTATTTAACTTAGGTACCTGCTAAACATATATACAGAGTTATAAAGATACATCTGCTCTACAATATTGCCTTTAAATACTATGTTATTTAATTTTCCCTGTTGAAACATACCTACATATTAATAATATTGTATGCAGATTATGTTTATTGTATTAACTTTTTTTTTAAATTGTCTTCTGATTTATTAGGTATGTCTTTTAGTTTTTTTTCATGTTTTTATCTGTTATGTTTTTTATTACATAATTTTGATACACTCAAAAATGTGCCCAAAGGCTACTTCAGTGGCAATTTCAAAAAAAAATGTTTAAAAAAATCACATAATATTTACTTGCGACTAAACTGGCAATAAACTTTGAACAAAGAACACGGTGGGCAACACTTCTGCAAAATGAAAGGTCCACAGTGGGCATCTTGGTAATGTCACCTAAGCGGACCAAGTACACAAGCAAGTGCTAAGAAGAATTCTTCAATGTCGGTAATTTCCTGGAATCCCATAAGTTAACTAATTTATTCGTGACCGGTGAGAATAAATTTCCAGTAGGTACTTTTACGTCAGGTAAATATCAACTAAATATATTAAGGTAGAAGTTAAGTAACGAACAAGCGATGGCCAGGTCAGTTCACAAGTAAAACATATTTGAAAAGTTATATATATCTCTCGTATTCTTAAAATCACAAATTAATTATGAAAATATCATAGGAACAGAAAAAATCCAACAACTGAAACAATATTAGTCATTACTGGGACTCAAAGCTACAATGAATATTACACGTAGTGTTGACTGTAAATATTGACGGTGTTTGAACGTTGAAGCTTATTGAAAAGGTGGATGAAATTAAATATTTGGTGTTATTTTCGATAGAAGAATTGGAGCGGTACGGCAGCCACCGTTCTACGTTCTCTATATAGCGCGGTGATAAAAAAATCCGAGCTAAGTGTCAACACAAAACTGACTGTTTTTAAATATGTGTACAGGCCACAAATATGGATCCTAACGGAGAAAGTGAGAGCAAGGATTCAAGCGGTCGAGACGAGTTTTCTAAAAGGGGTATCGGTAGTCACACTAATGTATAGAGTGAAATGTGCCGATATAAGCACACACTCGGCATGGAGCCCCAACATATAGATAACACAAAGGTGGCTTGGACATGTGCTAAGAATGCCGGAGAAATATGTACCAAGATATATCCTCCAGAGCAAGGCGACGGGTGGGTCCACCCAGATCAAGCTGGGAGAAGCAAAAAAAGTGTATGAAAACAGAATGGGCCTTGACTGGTGAACATATACGGAAGCAGTACAAGACAGGGGAATATGAAAGCTTTGAGTCCCCAACTCTACTAGAACAAGATGATGCTGCACTGTTACTGCATGATAAAGGAAGGGGTTAATAAATATCATTATTTTAATGGAACGAGCATCGCAATCTTCTTTTAAAGTCACTTTAAAAATAAAATATCATTTTGAAATAAATAAATTGCAAAATTTGTTGTTTCAGATGTAAATTTGTAGAACTCCATAATCACACATATGGAAATAAAAAACAATTGTTTTTATTTGTGTATGTGAAATGAATTACGCTCAGCACCCTTGAGAAAAATGTTTTTATTAAATAAGGTAGAAAATGAAAAATATTGCGCTACATTTGGTCAGAGGGCCTTTAAACATTAAATTAACATGAACGTCAGGGGAAGAAAAACAACTCATGGTAATCACACGGAGTATTATAAATCGAGGTCATTTGAACTGCGAGTGGCCCATTTATCTGCGGAACTCGCGGACTTACGTGCACACTCAGCATCTGTGTTTGTGTTTTCTGATAAATTGGCCGTCTTTACCTACACCCTTTGTATCAAATAGGCCGAGGACACGTGATACACTTCATTGACCTTGAAACTCACGCGCCCGTATAACTTATATTAGTGTCACGTCCTCATGTAACGAGAATCAACTGGGTTATTTTCATGATCACTAGAAATATGGAGAAACTAGTAGAAAGTTCTCGAGGTATCGTGAAGCCAACATTTTGTATAGAAAGCGAGCGCGTAACGGGTCAGCTGTTATTTCTGACTGCAGGCTTACGCCACAGAAAACTGAACCGTGCAGCGGCTAGCAGTGTGATCAACAAATACAGGAATATTTGGAAAATATAAATTAACTCATTGGACTATATTCCTGCTTTGATTATGAGTCGAAAATGTTCAAGCAGTCATGACCTAATATCAATCGTTATGGAGTTATGCATTTTTTTCCAATATTTCCTACTTATTTTTTACAAAACGTTAAACTATCATTCTAGCAATATACATAAATTACGAAAAATTCATCCGTTTCAATATAAATAAAATGATTAAAATCCTGAAGAAATTCCAATTGGAATGTTTTCCAGTTGGAATTGGAAGGTTTTTATTATTTTATTTGACTTGTATCAAAGGGAATGAATTTTTCATATTCGATATAAGTAACTGTAACGATAGTCCAACGCTAGACAAAAATATTAGGTCCTTACATTTGAAATTGACGTTTAGTATGGGAGGAACATAAAGCCGATTTTTTTAATTATAATATATTTATTTAATCAAAGTATGTACCATTGCTATCTATGCACTTTTGCCATCTCATAGGTAGTTCATCGATCCCTTTACTAAAAAAACCATTCGGACGGGAATCAATAAAATCTTTGAAGGCGGTTTGGACTGCCCCATCGGAGTTGAATTTTTTCCTTTGCAAGAAGTTATCCAAATTTCGAAAAAAAATGGTAATCTGTTGGGGCAAGGTCCGGAGAGTACGGTGGATGTCTTAGACATTCCAATTGAAGCTCCTCTAATTTGGTAGCCGTCTGTTGTGCAGTGTGTGGTCTAACGTTATCATGAAGCAGCAGTGGCCTAGAGCGATTAACCAGCCTCGGTTGTTTAGCAGCTAGCTTTTCCATCATGGTTTGCAGTTGCTGACAATAGACATCTGCCGTAATCATCTGGCCAGATTTAAGAAAGCTATAGTGAACGACACCAGCACTAGTCCACCAAACGCTCACAAGTAACTTTTTTGGAGTCAATTTTCGCTTGGGGCATGGTTTGGCTGGTTCGGCAGGGTTCAGCCATTGCGATGAGCGCTTCCGATTATCGTACAGGATCCACTTTTCATCACAGGTAATGATTCGATTTAAAATCTCTTCATTATTGTGCCGGTTGAGTAATGCAACGCAGCAGTCAACGCGCGTTTATTGATTTGCTTCACTCAATTCATGAGGTACCCACCTTTCAAGCTTTTTCACCTTACCAATTTGCTTCAAGTGGATTAAAACAGTTTTATCACTAACACCGCAGCCTGCAGCTAACTCGGATGTGGTTTGCGATGGATCCGCTTCCACAATAGCCTTCAATTCTTCATTATCAACTTTGGTCCCCGGCCGTCCACGGGGCTTGTTCTGCAGGTAGAAATTTCCAGAACGAAAACGTTGGAACCAAAAACGCACTGTGTTTTCTTTTGCGGCACCGTCGCCATACACATCATTAATCTTTCGAGCCGTTTCTGCAGCACTGGTGCCACGGTGGAACTCGTACTCGTAAATAACGCGATATTTCAAGTTTTTCATTTTGTAAACTGAGTGACGCACAGAAAAAAACAATTGAGGAAAAAACAAATGAATTATAATTTTCAACACACAAATACATGAGTAAATAGCTGCATAAATTTGGATTTGGAATTCCTAACCAAAGAGAAGATATTTGAGATCAAATTTGCCAGTACGGCAAAACGCCAATTTCATATGTAAGGACCTAATATTTATACAAAAATATTAAAAGTCAGAAATATTTAAAAAAATGATGTCAAAAAACTTTGATGTCACATATCTCCATAACTATTGATATGAGGTCATGGCTGAAAGAACATTTTTGACTCATAATTAAAGCATGAATATATTTCTGTGATGTTATTAGTGCTTTCCAAATAACCCTGTTGGGCCATATGTAAATATGGCTAGTAAAGAAGTACCTACCTAAATACCTACTTGTAAGCAGAATATTCTAGGTGCGATAGAAACAGGGCAATTAAGTGTTTCACAGAGGAGCGACGAGTAATAATGCTAACTTGTTGTGAAATATTCCGGAAACATTTTATGTGAATTTAAGAGTGCTTAAATTCACGGAAAATCAGTGCTCCGGTCAAATACGTGGCCATACACCATTTCCGAAATAAATAAAAGTTTTAATTGTTTTAAGTATTTCATTTGCCTCCCACAGGCACGATTCCATGATATTATTGATAGATTTGGCGTTAACTTTGTAGATTATTCGTGATTATGATTAAATTTTCTGAAAACATAAACCATGTGACGGGTATAAAAGCAAAGGCAGCAATATCAAAACATACCCAATCTCATTACTAAGTTTATATTAAAGTTTTGTTTTTTTAATATGATAATATTATCTTTTACTTTTTTTTACATTTTATATATTATCTGATACTTATTCTCACTACTAAGTTTATTTTTAAGTTTTGTTATGTTCAGACAATATAATTATTTTTTGTATATATTTTATCCTATAACTAAATATGCAACGTACTTATGCAAGAAAATGGAAAAGAAACATGCCGACAAGCTGTACAAGGCTTGGCATGATTTAGGTACAATAATAGAAAATATGTATAAATTTAATAATAAATCCTCACAAATTGGTGACTACCGACGATCATCTTTTCAACCCCCAAAAGTGTTTATAAAAATGTTTTAGCAGCCTATTTATCACACTACTCAAAGTAATTGTGACATAGAAATAATAGCGATTCCATAATTTGTTTTGAGATGTGATTTTGAGCTCACTGATACTGAGCTCAATATGAGCATATTTGAACGGTGTTACTATCGTGATCGCCTAATTAATAGCCTAATTCTCGGTACACACATTAGGAAGGCTCCAAGACAGGCGGGCTTAAGAGGGATAAATAACAGCGATTACACCAACAATGCAGGCAGCGGCATCACGTAATGTATGCAACACAATTTGCTTAACTTTATTGTCCAATCAGCCGAGCACGGGATCTGCAATAATCTCGAGGACTTCGCCGCAAGAGCTGTTGCTCCAGAATCCACAAGATTGCGGACATAACTCGATAAATTGCACAAAGCCAGGTGTTTCTACAAAACATTGAAATTATAGATTTATTATTATTTGGGAATCATAATAGACACTTAAACTGGAAACTTCACATTGAAATATTATCGGGAAAACTTCTAAAACTCATTTATCTATTTAAATCCATACGTAATATTTTTAATAAACAGCAACTCAAAACTATTTATTATGCTCTTGCCCACTCATTTTTGAACTATGCGTTTTCAAGTTGGGGAGGTACTTACAAAACCACATTAAAACCAGCTATAACGGCACAAAAAACCTTGCTTCGAGTCATTAAAAAGAAACCATTTATATTCCAATCAGACAGACTATTCAGAGAATTTAATGTACTGGACGTTAGGCAGTTGTTCGTTAAGTCTACCCTCATCTTCTACATCAAAAACACAAACCACCTAAGAGCAACCAGTAACTGGCATTCACATAATACGCAAAGCAATATTGACATTTTCAGACTGCAAATCTAAATGTGAAAAGATTATTTTATTGCAATAATTGACATTATGATCATTGATACAACACATAAAACAACTTCCTTGTGTGATTATACCTTTGTGATATAATAATGTAACATAGTATGATATTATTAAGATTACATTATTTTATAACATCATGCACAAAATTAATGAGCATGTCATGTCTGTATTTATGCTAAATTTAATAATAAAAAATTGTTTCGTTTCATTGAATACGAATTTTATATAATTAACGAAATGCTGGATAACTTCGTATTTAATTTACTTTATATAAATTAGGCCACTAACATTTTTTTTATTAAATAATAGTGTATTTTAATAATCATACTGGTATATTTTAATAATTTACAAAGAAGTGATATCGGCTAAGTATCTATAAAATTTAATTTTTTTGGTGAATAATGTTAATTTTATGTTAATTGATCTTATTTTATGTTAAATTGAATTTGATGGATTATTTTTGGAATAATCTAATAAGTAAATTACTTAATTAAATTCATAAATGAATATTAAATCGTTCCGTATGAATAAGCAAAATAATTATTTCCGAAGTTAATAAGGGATCAGTTACCGCGAAATTATTATTCTGAATTGATTAAAAATTTTGATGTAAAATAATGGAAACCATTATCAGATAAAAAAGTGCTTCGTTCAAAAAATACGAAAGAAAAATTTTGGGTTAGGATGTGCTAGATTAGGTTACATGAAAAATGCTGAGTTGCCGCGTCATGTTATCGCAGTGACCAATCACACAGAGACATCAATATCAAACGTCGCAATTCAAATATTTGCTGTTATTACAACAAGATTTTATTGAAATCTACAGTAAGTAGGCGATATTATATTTTATCGGTGCTTTACTGGATCATTTTAGTTACTCTTATATCTTAGAAAGAAACTGAATTTAGTGATGCTCATGAAAACGTGGCATATTTTTTAGTAGCTGTTACCCGTCAAAAATTACGGTACTTTTTCATACCTGTTCCTAAAGAAAAGGTATTTACTTATTTATAGCCGAAAACGACTTTTTTCTAAATATTTTGAAACTTTTCTTTTAATATTTCCCTTGACGAAAGATAATTGCACTTAATATTTTAAACTCTGGCAATTGTGGCGATTGTGCGTGCGTAAAACTAACGCGACAACATAATAAGATAATTAATATTATGAATAAAATAGACATCAAAATAAAATCAAAAATTAAATTTGAAAAAAATATTCCGGTACCGGGAATCAAACCCAAACCTCCTGGGTGAGAGCCAGGTTAACCTTGCTAACCTAACTACTACACCACCCAAGAGATGCCATTAATTGGGTGGAACATATTTATAAAACTAGTGCTGCTAAATAAAAAACATTTTAGAATATTTTTTTGCACCCTATATATATTTTTTTTTGTTACAAATGTTGCCCGTTTTTGCTAGTTTTTATATTTAGCCTATTTTTGAAGCGTCTCACACATACGATTATACCAAAGTCCATAGGTTTCCGCGTTCGAGTTTGCTTGCCCGGGGCTTAAGCTCCATCTCCGCCGTTTAATTTCGTTTTTTTAGCCGTGAATTTGAACGAAATTACGGACGGTAAACGAAGTTACGGGAACAGACAGACGGACAACAACAAAATTATTATAATTAGTAGCGGTTTTGCATCTATACGCCACAATTGCTAACATCTATCGTAAGCTTTCGATTTTATTAACACACCAGTACCTACTTATTTATCGTGACTGTTGATAAATATTTTATTATTTTTAGTATTTTTTTACAAAAGCGTGTATATTTTTTTTTAAATATATTTATATGAATAATGTAATAACAGAGTAGCTTGTTGGTCTTGTGGTTAGGACTCTCGCCTCGTGATCCAAAGGTCGCGGGTTCGAATCTCACTCTAGACAAGCAAGTTAGTCCTATTTTCATAGCACAAGCGTTTAGCTTAGTTTGAAAATAGTAAGAATATTGATGTGACACGTATTCCGTGTTTGCATCTCTATTTAAAAAAAAAAAAGAATGTATAGCCAATAAGCCAACCTTACATACAAATTAAGGCAAATGAAATAAACTCGAAATTTTACTTATTTTCAAAGTTTATTTGCACATATATTAAAAATATTGTCACGAGAATCTAACTGCGTATTATCGAAGTCTCTCAAACGGTAAACATAAATCTAGAATCAACTGGGCTCTTCTTATAATCACTAGAATTATGGAGAAATTTCTGAAAATATGGAGAAACTATGTCTTTTGACATTACTACTGAAAACATGGAGAAACTATATTGCTTGACAACGCGATATAGAAGTTCACAGATAAAAGCGAAACCGTGCTGCAGCTCAGTGCGGCTAGTGAAGAAGTACCTAAGAACCTACTTGCGAGCTTGCGAATGGAATATTCTCGATAGTAATCGATGCGATAGAAACAGCACATTAAAAATTGTTCCACAGACGAGCAATGTGAATTAATGGGAACCTATTGTGAATTATATTAGTGAAAATTAGTGTCAATTTAATAACACTGCTCCGATTAAATTCGTTTCCGGTAACTTTGCGTAGTAAATTAAAGATTTGATTATTTTTAGTATTTAGTTTACCTCCTACAGCCACGATTCCATTACAATATTATCAAAAGAATATTAATTTGAAAATATCAGCTCTGGCTTTAAAATCAAAGGTCAATCAAAATCAAAAATTTTAGATTTAAAAAAAAAGGAAATATATTTGATTGTAGCACTTTTGCTTCTAGTCCCCTTGAATAATAATTTTCATATTGAAAAAAAAATCTGTCCCTTATATTGTTTTAAATATACAATATCTTTTTATTTAAGCCATAGGGTATTACAAATTCAAACCACATTAGCGGAATAAGTTATAAATCCACCATTGTGAAGCATACTAATGACTGTGTGCACATGACTCATGATATGCCAATTCTCACACCCAGGCGGGAAGCGTTCTATCCTCCCTCTCCTCGTGGTGGCTAATGGTACTTCACATATGTACGTAGGTACTCCACCGAGATTGGGGGAGGTTAGATGGACGAGGAAGGTACTGCCCTGCATATGAAAGTCAAAGACATTACCGGAATATGCACTCAAGGTGGTAGCCGGCATATCCAGGGCTGGTCAACGAAGTAAACATATTTTATTTATTATTAATTAACGCCCTATAGGGCTTTTACAATAGATAGGTATAGTGTACATTAACAAAATAGGTATATAGTTTAGAGAAGAGAAAAAAAACATAATACATGTAAACATTGTAATGACAAAGTGAGAAGAAAATACTTAGAATCCAGATACAAACAAATTAAGATAAATATAATATATAGAAAAAAGCAAGAAGCATAAGAAAAACATAATAATATAGAAATTTAAAAACAAAAAAAATGTAATGATGTAGAGAAAGAAGATATAGCACAATCTTTGAAAGTCATAATATAATAATAAAATATACATACATACAAATCAATTATTTAAGTCCAATTCGACAAATACTAGTAATCTTTCAGTACACCTTTTAATATATGTTTGAATATTATACAGTTATTGGCAAAGACGTCCAGTTGCTCGTATCTATTTGCTAGTCTAGGAAGCCTTTGCAGTGGGAAATTAAAGAAATAGTTAGTAGCTGTAGTTTCCACGGCAAAACCTGCATGACTTCTAGTTATGCGAGACGGAACTCGCAAGCAGATACGTTCTAGTAGTTAAGGACAGTCGATAGTACCATTAAATAATTTGTGCAAAAAAATATTTTTATTAAAATCAAATAAATTAATCCAATTTAACGCAAAAAATCACTTTGCCTAAACCACTAAAACTGTTAAAAGCCTCAACAACCGTAAAGCTTGCATGAAGAGATGTATTAATGTAGCCGAAGCAAAAGAGGCGTGCCGAGATAGAAGAATATGGCGTTCTATCTTCTCTGCCTACTCCTGTGGGGAAACGGCGGGATGGTTAGTAAGTCAGTTAGTATTTTAACACCAACTGGTTTCAAACCACGTTCTTTCTTTAGGGTGAACTAAAACTAAGCATTACAAAATATGTCCAATTATCTCATTTAGCAACATGTTTTTATGTGCATTATTTTCAGTATTTTATTAAATAAGATAAATTACATAAGTATCACACAGACGAAGTTTTTCTATGAGTGAAAAACAATGTTTTTATAGGGTGGCCTGTATATACAACCTGTATTAGCTGGCTTAAGAGATCATTCTACACAATATAACTTTCACACGATCCATTATTTTATTGTCTGTTTTGTGTATTTTTTAAAATTACTTTTATCTTAAATTAAAAAATAAATCTAATTAAATCTGTTATTCTACCCATGTTTTTCTTTTTTGTTATCATCTAATAATTCCAAGCTTTGTTTTTTTTTCTATAGTACACAGCTCGTGTTTGAAAAATATTCAGAATTTTTTTTAGTGTGTTCGAAATTTATACTGGATTTTATTATAAAATTATATTAACTCAAAATATTATTTACTAAAATATCAATAATAGTACACCAATTCAATTATAATACATAAGTTAATTGGTGTATTCTTGATGTTTACAAGTTTACTTAATCTTTGTTTTTGGAAATATTTTTTCATTTCATGTTGTGCCGCGTTATCATTTGTGTGTACGTAGTAATGAAGAACAATGGTATCGATACCAGTCAACGTTGAAAATTAATTAATTTTAAAGATATATTATCTATACATTTCTCATAGATACGAAATTATATTTGAATGGGAAAGTAGGTATGGAAGTCTTTGGGTGTTCAGTGTACCTGACCTATCGTACGGCTTTGATAGACGTGGTACTTATTCTATCATGGGTTGAAATGGTGAACGTTACTTAAGCCAGTCGTACGATATGCCGTAAGTTCTATGATCTACAGTTCTACATCTATAGTATATCTTGATTAGGGATGTCCCTGGGACAAAATATAGTACTGTGTTCTAAAAAATTTAGACAAACTCAAAATATTCTATTATTTATTTTATTTTTTATTTTGTTTCAATTTTTCGAAAAAAGTGTTTAATGTACGACGTACATAAATGTTACAAAATAATATTGCTTCACTGTTAATTTTTTAAATTAATTTAATATTTCTGTTGTAAAATTGGGCGTCTGCAACGCGGTCCGAAATGGGATCCACGGGTCGTCCCGGCCACTTTACCCGTGGTCTTACGCTCCAAGTCATTAGTATTATCTCGGCATTGTGAGCCGCTCAGATGCGGGGAGCGGCCCGGCCGACCCCCGGCGCCACTCCGATGCAAATGTTATGCACCCTGACACTTGCATAATCCACATTTGCATCCTCCCCCGCCGTAGGACATATTGTTTAATCTGTAATCTGCAGATTGTCCGGACGTGCATGTTTTAATAGATCGGATGCATCCGTTAACGGCGCTAATCGAACGCGACTATCAGTTCAATTCAAATTGTACATTTATTGGATTTCCGACTCCAAGACGTATTCTACGAATATATTTGGGTGGCTTTAGGGGCCGCCTTTAGACCCCACCCCGTCCTACTCTCCCCACCCCTCAAATTCTTGATCTCTTTTGGTAGGAACATTAGTGCACGTTATCCTTCAGTTAGGTTAGTGCGCACGTGAGGAATATTTTGGGAAGGAGTTAGTGTGTGAATTATAGTATGGTTGTGGTGTGTTGTAGTATGTACATGCCAGTGTTGTGGTTATCCTGACGAAGAGACGGGTACCTCTCGAAACCGGTAGACTTAAAATCTCCGTAAGAGGTTATATACCAACAAAACAAACATTTTGCTAAGAATAATCAGCAAATTGGACCCACTCAAGAACGTTGATCAAAAGCTTCCACATGAGGCCTGCTCATTCTTCACCTGGTTGGCATTTTTTAATAACACTGCTATGTTAGATAGTTATTTTTCGCCCTGATCAATAAATCTGGTGAAGAAGAACCAAAAATAATTGAATATTGGCATAGTCTAGTATAGTCTGGAAGCAATTAGAAGGAATTGGAAATCAGTAAATTAGGATCCGCCACAGAACCAGGGCCAGTTTTATGAGTAGGCTCCCATATCGGCCCCACTCTTCCGCCATTCATATTGGCATTATTATTATTTTTTAATTCTAAAGCGGTCAAACCCAACATGCCACAGTGGTAGTCGCTTAGGGAAGTGTGCGACGTGGCGTGGTGTCCGCACTTAACCTTGTCACTGTCTCTTGGATGCAAAATAAGGAGAAATCAATTTACAACAATTTAAAACAAGTACTCACAAGAAATATAATAGTTATGAAATAAAATAAGACGAAACAAAATAAAATCAAAATTGTAAAATACAAATAATAAAGTGAAATAACATAAACATATTAATAAAACTATTCTATGGAGACTGCAGTGTACAAGTTTTGATTTAGAAATCGGTTTTAAATTAACTTTATTCGATTAATTAAAAACAAATTATCGTCTCAAAAAAGACGAAGCTAATGCATATATATGTCCTATATATATGTTCGAATTAATCACCTTTTATATATTACTATGGTCTCTGCTAGAGTCATCTGTTGGTTTTTTTTCTCATTAACAGATACACAGCTTTTAAACTAAGTACGAGTATTTAACAAAATATTAATATGCAATTTTCAACACCGTGTAATTTGATCGGGGACCCAAGCGTGTTGTCTATGCCAATTGACGTGTCATACTCAGACTCCCGCGCCTCATCAGTGATTTGTTGTAATTCCAGCATAATTCTAGCAAGTCGGTCGTTACGGACAAATAGACAGACAGATAATGAAATTATTATATTAAGAAGATGCGTGTAGCTAATAAATTATTACGTATACAATGTATGAAATAATGCTAATCTGACAGCATTATGTGAATGACTGATATGGAGACTAGCTCACAAACCAATATCTTTTACTGTGGTAACTGTAAGGATAAAAAATGCTAACCAGGCGGCAAATAAGTAGGGCCAAAATGCGAGCTTATTAAACGAGTAAGGAAGCGGGAAAGGTCCTGACACAAAGCACTCGCCCAGCCAAAATTCTTACGTATTTAATGGAAGCTCGTCGTTCTTGGTACTTCTAATAGAACCATCTTGCAGAATCTGGTTTACCTGGTCGTCCCGAGTCTTTCGCGAACGTTCTTTATTTATAGTACTATCAGCACTCCCGAATTGTACATTTCTTGTCTTTTTTCCTCGTTTATTATGTAATATCGATCAAACCGCTAAAGCCTTTGTGAATCCTATTCATTAACAATTACGCACTTCATTGCTTAAAAATAATATATTTCCTCGTATATTAAAGCGGTCATGGATTTTTTTTTATATTTTTAGTAAGTAGGAACTTGTGTATTCATATCATGTAACAATAACATTAAACAAATCATCTTATCATGGATCCTTTATTATACAAATATTAATAAAAAACGGTTAAACTATTAAAAAAATGTCCATGTATATAAAAATACATTTGAAAACTTATTAATAAAATAAATAAATTATATTATCTAACAGAAAATGTCGGAGAATTTTTCTCTCGGTATAATATTTTTTCGATATATTCAAAAATATTCTATGGGTTACTGAATAATTATTTTAATTAAATTAAAACACATTTTTCAGAATGACAACTAATTTTAAATAAGCACAGTAAAAATCTATGTATCCGAAATATATAATCGTCACTGGGGCTTGAACCTGGTACTTTCTATTGGCGATGAGTATTTTAACGATGAGCTAGCTTCTAACGTAAAACAAATAGATGTCTCTCTTAGCAAAACATGTGCACTTATTGGCAATTTTGAAAATTGGGCATCACAGCTGAAATGCGCGTTGTTGACAGCGGGCTATCATTATAGAAATCCACAGACAAGCGAACCATGCGGCAGTGAGGCCGTCGCGTATGTGTGTATTCCAAAGATGGTAAATCAAGGGAGTATTTACTATCGGGCGAGAAGTTTTCTAGTGGAGCCTAGGCGATTAAGATAAGTGCATCAGTAAATGAGAGACAAGTTATTCAGAGACAAGAAAATTAGTGTGAATCACGAATTTGGATAGGTAGTGAGTGAAATATTCTGGAAACATAAAGAGGGAATTTAAAAATATTTATTTGCTTAAATCCAGTGACTTTGCCTATTAAATAAAAGTTTAAATAATTTAAAACCCACAGAAACGGTCCAGTCTTTTTACTTTTTAGTATTTTTAGAGTCTTTACTGGCAGGCGAGAAGTTGCGAACCTGAGCCATTTAGATATTTAATTAACATCAGTAAATGAGTACCTAAGTAGCATCAGTAAATGAGATACAAGTTATTTGGGAGTGATTAAATTGCAACGAAGATAATTAGTGCGAATAACGAAATGGATGGTTAGTGGGTGAAATATTCTAGAAACGTTTGTAGTGAATTTAAAAATATTGCTCTGATCAAATTTATGTCCAGTGACTTTGCCTATTAAATAAAAGTTTAAATTATTTAAACCCAAAGACACGGTCCCGTAACAGTATTTTTAGATTCCTCAAGTTAGTGCAGCCCCTCAAATAAATATCCCTGTTCATTACTTACAACCGAGACTCATTAAACAACGATTTCAAAGAGGATTAATGTTAATATTATATTTAAAGAGCATCTCAAGCATTTATGTGAATTAGACACCAGAGGTAAAACCACAGCTTTAAGAAGAGTAAGTACAGAATATTTTGAGTTTGTACAGGCCGCATGGAAAAGGCGCTTATAACTCATATATGAAAGCTTCACGCAATTTGAACATATATACAACTTCCAAAAAATGAATAAGCATGGTGTATTCTATCATGGGTGGAAATGGCGAATGTTACATCGTGTAAAGTGATCACTTAAGCCAACCATACGATAGATCATAAGTCCTATGTACACCCAAATGACTTCTGTACCTACTTTCCCATAAGAAATACAGTTTTGTCTCTGTGAGATATCTATAATATACATTAATTGAAGAGTAAGTACACCTGTGAATGTATAGAAATTCCCATTCAAGCAGTACTTACTTACGTTTCATTAATTTTACCTTACATTAATTCCCATTCAAGCATTACTTACTTATGTTTCATTAATTTTACCTTACATTAATTCCCATTCAAGCATTACTTACTTACGTTTCATTAATTTTACCTTACATTAATTCCCATTCAAGCATTATTTACTTATGTTTCATTAATTTTACCTTACATTAATTCCCATTCAAGCATTACTTATGTTTCATTAATTTTGATTTACATACAAACCCCCTACCCCAGGCGACTGATGGGATTGCGTCATTGACTTTTCATTAGAAGAAATGAGAAAGTAATATAACTTCACGGCGGAAGGAAGGAGATAACTGCTCTGGCCGTAATTGGTTTATGGTTTCGTCTGTCTTGAGTTACTAACTAGGACATGACTACTGCCTTCTATAAAGCAATTATGACGGCTCTCCCAAGTAGTGAATTCATATTTAACGGTCAGAGGTCAAAAGATATGCCAAGTACGTTCTTAAGTTATATTATATAAAAATCTAAAGTGTTTTATGCGTCATACAAAAATATTGTTACTTTTCTTAGTAATTGATCAAAATTTAGAACATTCTTTATTTCAATTTATTTATAATCGGGTTATATTAAATAAATCATTTTGAGTATTTTCATGTAAGAATTTTTTTTCATTTATAGCACGCAATTATTTGAATGCCCACTGTAAATCAAGTAGAATGCTAAAATATCTCAGTGAAGCATTACCAGGACCGTTTTATGAGAGAAAGATTTTTTTCTTCTTCTTTTATATGTATGTAGAATTTCTACATTGATTTTGTTCAAACATAAATAATTAAGTTCAAATATAAATAATGGTTAGTTACGAAAAAATGAGCCAATGTTTCTGGTATAAGTATGGTTGTAATAAAAAAATCTATTTTATAAAGTAGCCAATTTGATATTTTGTAATTAAAATATCAAAAATCTCGAGTAGTAAAAAAATATAAATGACAATTAAACTTACGTAGAGGTAACTGTTGAAAAATATCTAATCTGTTTATCTATGGCACAGTGTGACATATCTGCGTGTGTGTAGTGGAAAATAAGTGATAGACATTAAATCTAGAGGATATGAATAAATTGTTGCGCAGTGTTTTAATATAAACAACCAACACAAAACAGTAAGAAAGTTTATATTATTTAAGGATCACTAAGAAAAAACGCTTAAATGCATCTTTTGACAGCAAAATATGGCCAAAATAGCACGTTGAATGAACGTTAATGAGCAGAAGTCTTACCTACTATATTGGTATTAATCGCGATTATTTTTCAGCGAGTTGGAAGACGATCTACTTCCAAAATGCCAAATTAATTATACATTTCATCTTTGTGACAGCTATCACTCCCCGAAAATATCTCATTTCTAGCGCTTTTATTATTTATCAAATTCCTCTCGGTATATATCCATCAATTTTTCATCTTCGAATTGTTACCAGCGTTGTTCCACAGATAGCTTAGCTTTTAAAACTGACACGATTTCTCGAAAAGTTTCCGAGGTAAATTTGTAGAACAACTGTTTCATTTACTAAAATTATATTAAACTGTGGTATACTTTCGTTGGCTTAGGCAAGATCCTTTTTCGGAATCCTCTGTGAAAATCCAGAATGTTCTTCAAGGTTTTTTTAATCCGTAAAAATTACCACAGTATACAATTAACGGTTTTAATTAGCTCTCCGAGTGCATTCTTTTGTAATGACTTTCACTTTCAGTCCCTTTTAACCGCATTTTTCCTCTCTATTACTCGTATCTTTCATACGTTCGGATAGACGTCCATTCAGATGCAGTACATAAATATATTTAACAGTTATAATGATTTTGTAAAAGTTTCCTAATTATGATATTGTTCAAAATCTTAAGTGGATCTATCAAAATTGTTATATTAATTATTAATACCGTCTTCAGGCGAGAAATATCAAGAACAAGTGTTTAATTTCCATAAATATTTTACAGTACTGTACTGTACAATAGACCTAATATTCTTATATATTGTCTTCTTATATTATTGTTCTTATTTCAAATCTTATGGAGACACATGACTTCAAAGAAGCAACCGTTATGTCATACTAAGTTATCATAAGTTATCATAGACCATTAACAACATTTTACATTAAACAAAAAAGATGTAACAAAAAGAAAATCAAAGCGAATTTCACTCTCGGAAAGAATCGGAAGATATAATACTAATAGTCTCCCACATCAACTATTGCAGCATACCGTTTCCGGCTACTGAAGAAGAATTGAAAAAAAAACAATATTAAAAAATAAAACATTAAGAATTATACATAAAAGAAATTGATACACAAGAATACAAGTGATGATAGAAAGTCTACACATAATGACACATGGACAAATTATAAATAGATTTATATACAAAATCAATAAGGGACATGTCATCTTTGAATTCTCATGAAAAATAAATAATAAAACCAACGTGAACACTGCCACTGCATAAGAAGAAAAGTTGAAATAAGATTTTTTTAAGAAAATATTAACTCACCGGGGACATTCATTAGTGATGAAAAAACATAACTTTTTTTTTAAATGTGATGCTTTTGAAAAAAATTTAAATTATTATATGTAACTAGCCGTAAACCCGTGAAAAATCACGGGACATAACAATAACTAATAACATGAGTCGCGCGCTGATCGACGTGTCACACTCGGGCGAGAGTATAGCGAGTTACGGACAGACATACAGTTTAAATTAAGATAATTGATTCTGTTTTTATTAGGAAATATAAATTATTGTATAACCTACCTACTTAAAGAATAAATAAATTTAAAAAATCTAAAGAGATTGCATTTTTTTCAATATTTCTGACTTCTGATGATTTGTTAAACATTTGACTATCGTGAATGTAACTTATATCAAATATTATCAATGGTCAAATAAAATGCAAATACCCTTAAATTGTGTATTCAAAGTCACAGGGATGATTCTGCTATAGAGTTTATAGCGTGCATCATTGTGGGGTCTCTAATTAGGCGGGTTATCAGGTTTCGCTGTCTCCATTGTTCACACCATATCTTTGGCGGTATTATTAACAGTGAAAAGGCGTTGGCTGTTCCAAAAGGTTAATATACCTGATGCAGGGTAGCGGTGGTTTTAGCGTGACATTGCTTCATCAGAACCATGTATGTCCTCTTCAATTACAGGAAAATAAATGTGTGGTAATTTTATTAATTTATATAAAGAAAAAGAAAACCTCTTTAAATTGAAAAAAATGATTTTGTGGTGAAGTTATTAATATAATTATTAAATATATACTTTATTTTTACCACTTATAAAATAAATAGTGAGAACAAAGTATATTTTTAATAATTTTATCAAAAAGAAAACCCTTTATATTCACTGTTTATTGAATTATTAATATTTTTCAGGGCCAGTTGTCCCTTCATCAATTGCGATCATTTTTGTATAGGTAAAACGTGAAGAAATTTTGATTCTAGAATTAAGAAGTATTTATTAAAATTTTGCTTAGATGTTTAAATAGCAAAGACATTTCTGAATTTTCTAATTCTCTTTCGAAAACAAGCTAATCTTTTGATATAAACAATAGTTATATTTATTGTTTAAATACAAATATTATTATTTAAATACAGATAACAAAGGATTACATTTGGAATAATTATAAATTAGTAAAAGTGTAAAAAGCTAATTAAATATTGTATATAATCAAATCCTTTTTGCAAATAGTTATTCAACTAATTAAGATAAATCGTAGAACTCTTGCAGAGACGGTGCTTTCTATATAAAAAACGTCTATGGAAGTCTATTATTGGATGGCCCAGGGCTTAAGACCTGTATGAGCTAGCTTAAGTGATCACTCTACACAATATAACATTCAGCAATTTCATCGTAAATTATTATTACTAATTACATATTAAGTTATAATTATTAAGTTATTAGCAGGAAAGGAATCGGCTTCGCCGATTGCTTACTGCTAGGCCCTGCGGGCGGCTATTGTGGCCGCTTCGCGGCCAATTGTATCTGGCAAATTTCCACTTTTAATTACGGGTAGTTTAGATATAATTAAGACAAAGTATTTATTCAGTATTTCTAACCGATTAATAAGTCAGAGCGGAATAAACCACAGTTCGATAGGTAGGTACCTACTCTCTTCTCTTCTCGCAGTGTTGATTACTTTTATACAACATTATAAAAAACCAAAAATGTAATTAAAATTTCAACAAATAAAATATTCTCGACCGTAAAAAAAAAAATTCGATTCTGCCAGGATTCGAAACTGGAATCCTCTGATTCGTAGTCAGACGCGTTATCCGCTGCGCCACACGACCCAACGGGGACCATGGCAAAATTATTGTATACAAATAGAAATCATCATCCAAATGCAGAAACGTACGACATTGGTTGGGGTAATTAATATTTTGAATATAAAAAACTAAAAATGTAATTAAAATTTCAACAAATAAAATATTCTTGACCGTAAAAAAAAATTCAATTCTGCCAGGATTCGAAACTGGAATCCTCTGATTCGTAGTCAGACGCGTTATCCGCTGCACCACACGACCCAACGGGGACCATGGCAAAATTATTGTATACAAATAGAAATCATCATCCAAAAGCAGAAACGTACGACATTGGTTAGGGTAATTAATATATTGATTCAATAGTTTTCCAACGATTTTCAAAATTATTTAACAGCCATATATTTATTATTTGTTTTTATAAATGTATAAACTTTCAATTTTAATTTTTAGTGTACGTTGTATCCTGATGAAGGGATCTTTGGCCCCGAAACATGTTTATACAAATTCAATAAATATTGGCCCTTTACACTGTATGGAACCACTATTTATTGAATTTTTATTTATTTTATTTATTAATAAAAATAAAACAATTTGTTTTCTATTTATTAATATGAATCTTGTGGAATATAAGAAATGGAAGAATTAGAATGAAATCATTTAAATCAATGTATTTATATCATTTATATGCACCATAATTCAGATTTTACAAAAACGAGAGTCATTTGGTCGTACTTTTCTTTGCTAATTTTTCTCTCCATTCAGTCTCCATATAAATTTTATAAAAAATCCGCTTTTACAAAATGTACAAAGTCATCATTCGTATCAGAAATAAATATAAAATTAAAATAAAATGTTTTTTAACGAAAACCACTATTAATATCAAAGACTCAAATGATTGGGATTTAAAAAACGATTAAAATCTTGTGGATTTCTCACATGGAAAAAAATATGGGAAAAACCAACGATCATTCATGAAAAAGTAAACAAATTACAAATAGTTTATCCCCAATTCCTTATGTAATTTAGTGAGCTCTACTCGGATTTCCAAAACTCGGGATTTAATAAAGCCAGTGATCACCACTACCATGCACCATGTTCAAAAGAAGCCGGTAAAAGATAGCTAAACCCAAAAAATATATAGAAATAGTTTGGAGTTCCCGGGGAAAAGCTCCGGGAGCAAGTGAAAATTATACAAAGTAAATAAGTTATTTTTATTAAATATAGTTAAATAAATTAAAAGAAAAAAATACAAAACACGAATGGAACACGGACAAAGAAAGTCTGGGTATGCAGCGGAGGTCCATTGGATAATGCAGACTCGAGTGATGCCGCAATATTTATTTTATTTATTTATTTATTTATCTTCATATTGTTACATGACACAGGAGATGGAGCCGATCATCTCACTAGGAAGAACCTGTGCCGAGATGAGCAGCTGAACAATATAGTGAGAACAAAAAATAATAAAGATATACAACAAAATACTATATAACTATAAGATTAATTTATTAATATAATTGAGTATATAAATATAAAATGTGAATAATAAGAACAGTATATATTGTATAATGCAAAAGCAATAGTGAAAATGAAGTAATATAGTATAATATAAATGAAGTTTAATGAGCAATAAATTATGACCTGTTTTTGGCAGTTGGGTATTTGTGCAAATGCAGGTGACAATAATGTATTCTCGAATAGTTTTGTGTATAAAGTTAAGATAAGTTAAAATGACTGGTTATCTCTCATAGAAAGCCTCTTTTGTTCTCGATTATCCTTTTGCATATTCTGGAACTTCCTTAATTTCCAGAAGAGTTCACTTTGTTATCGTTACTTGTTTTACGTTGCGGCAGGGATCCTGGCCTTCTTCGAAATGTAGCTTCACCGGTCTCTGTATTGATTTTCTTTTCATCAATCTTCTTCTTCGTGTGCCTTGTCGGGTTCCCCTGACGTCGGCGATCATCTGGGAGAAAGTTTCCCTGTCCAGGGCAGTGCGGAACAGCTCTTCCACGCTTCTTATCCCGGTCCACTCTTGGATGTTTCAAAGCCAGGAATGCCGCCTCCTTCCGACCCTTCTGCGATATTCAATCTTCCCCTTCATGACGAGCTAAAGGATGGAGTACTTTTCGCCTCTCATTATATGGCTAACGTATGAAATTTTACGGAGCTTTACTATGTTGAGTATCTGTCTGTTTGTATTTGCTCTACGTAAAACTTCAGCATTACCTACTAGTCATGTCAATCCAATATATCCTTAATATTTTACGATGTATCCACATTTCGAACGCCTCTAGGCGATTTAGAGTAGTCACCTTCAGCGTCCATGCTTCAACACCGTAAAGTATAACTGACCATACATAGCATTTGATCAACCTCTGTCTGAGCTTCAAGTTTAAGTCGTCATTACAGAGTAGACTTTTCAACTTATTAAAATAGTCTCTATTCTGCATTTGATCTCCGTATCAGGGTCCAGATTGTCAGTAATAATACTGCCCAATAGCTCGTCAATAGCTGACGTAAAAAATGCGAATTTCTATTTCCTCGTACATTGAATAACTTACCTTTTGTTATGATTTTTTTACTTAACTTCTTTCTTTTCAGTTAATTTGGGGTACTACGCATCGCTCATTCGCTCTACATGGCCTAACCATGAAAGCCTCCCCAAATTTAAATGGTTTGCGAAAACCGGGAGGTTGAATGAATTGAAACCTCTTTGGTCAGTACGCTGCATTCAATGGGGCATCAATGAGCTTAGTGTAGTCTAATGTAGGCACCAAGGCCTCGTGTTCGTAATGTGACGGGATTATACCATGTGAATGTGCATGTCTAGTATTCATGCATTAGACAAACATTCATCAGCGTTTGTCAAAGGCTTTACATCTATTGTGAGGTATAAAAGCAAAAGCAGCAATATTCAAAAAATTAAAAAAATGTTTTGAATGCAGTCACCGAGGATTATTTATTTAAAATTAATTAAATTTTCCCCTCCAAGACCATATTTTCTATAAATTTATAAGCTATTTTGCTATAAAATCTCAAGTTCTGTTCATTAAAAATTAGTTATCCTTGATTGCAGCATTTTTTTTTTGATATTGGTGCCTTTGTTTTTATACCCCCATATTATAAAAATTTTGTTGCAATGCAAATGTTGTCAATTGCTTAAGTCGTATTTTGTCCGAGATGAGCCTCGTTGAGCAAAATTTAGCATAATTGAGATTCTTATTAAGGCAATCATTCGATCTACAAAATTCCGCGGTAAGAGCTATTTACCGACGAGCTATTTATTTTTTAATGCTTTATAATATTAAGTTTTTCGTTTGACATAATTATTAATTTGAGAAAACTGACAAAATTTATTAATAATTAAATAAGTTAAATTATAAAAATCTCACGATCGATCAAAAGACGAAGCTATTTATAAATGAGAAACGTGTATGGAAGTCTCTGGTCCAGGGATTGCAACCTATATAAGCTGGCTTAAAAGATCACTCTAAACAATGCAATCTTTACCATTTCCATCGTAACAACATTCACACATTATCAAATTTTTTGAAAGTTCTATATATATGTATGTTCAAATTATAGGAACCTTCTGCATATTTGGATGGTCTATGCTAGAGACATCATAGTCTTTATTCATTAACTAGTTAATATACATAGACTTCGTAGCTGGTAATCAGATTTCTATATTTTAATGTGGAGTATTATTTTTAACTGATTATTTTTAAATGTCTACCGGTTTCGATACTGAACTGTTCTTTCGTTAGGACAAACGCGCAATAACTTCCATTAATAATATTTATAATAATCATGTTTAGGTGGAGATGTGACCTGCAATTTGAAATAAATAATGAGTTATTGAAATTATATAGAAACACTCAATACTTGTATAAATGCCTTAACTTGAGATAATTATGCACCAGTTTAAGGATGGCCGCGTTAGTTAAAAAAGTAACCTATAAAAACCAAGCTTTTGTTATACTTCCTTTCTCATTTACTATCGGTAACTGGTATGGCGCTTAACCTATGAGTTGGGCTCGTTGGTATGCGACGCTACGAAAGGGATAAAAAATTTCGAAAAATCCAAAATTATTATTTTATCAGTTTTCGCATCTACCAGATGTATTGGAATCTCTTCATGTCTTCATACAAATTATATGAAAAAACCATTAAAAATTTGAAAAATCCAAAATTATACTATAATTGTTAATTTTTTTAACGAAAATTTGATAGGTCTTCTTGATCATCGCCACGAGTCTGCTTGCAAAGTTTCAGCTCGATTGGATCACGAAAAAAAGGGTAAAAAATCGATCCAAAGTTTTTTCGACGGCAAGCCGGGAAGCAAGCAAGCAGACGCCACGAGTTAATATAAAGGAAGTAAAAATAAGTTTAAAAGTGATTTAATTCAATCATTAAAATGTAATTCCACCATGTATTAACAATTTCAAAAATATAAATAATGTGTTATCATTTATTCATTGAATAATTTATTATATATGATTAATATGATGCACATTTATCTGGTTGCAGCGAGTGCACGCTGTTGCACCAGCGCAGCGCCGGAACCCCTGCCAGGATCAGTACTGCCGAGGTTTCATTTCTCATTACGCTGCTGTCACCCTACCTCGTCGGGGGACCCCAGTTTTGCGGCGGTCGTTTCGGGTTAAGTGGCAAGCCCGACATGGAATAACAGCGGCATGGAGAGCGTTTGAAAGCGCAATAAATATACGACTTACATTTGAAGACATTTAATCTAACCCTCGATTACCAGCGTTGCTCGAAAATCGCGATGAAATGATTTAAATTTTTTTAAAGTGTTCCGTCGGATCCTCGTAACGTTGATGATCACCCGAGAAAAACCATCTCTACCTTGGGTAGCTCGCAATAACTCCTCGATTCCTCTTAGTCTGTTTTACTTCTATCCCAATTTTACATTGTAATGAAATTAAATTTCATTGAATATTATTTAATTATAAATAAAGATGATCATTGAACTCTTGCACACAAATAGTATATCTCTTTAATTTATCCTGTATTGCAGTGGGTATACCACTGACTTCTCTTACATAGAGTTCTGGATTGTATTTCTGGTAAGGTTTAAACACAAATATGTGATTTTCTCAATACCTGGGCGTTTTATGACATGTTTTACTACAATAATATGGGACCATAGCCTATTGCAGAGCAAAAAATCATAATTTTAATGAGAAACTATTCAAAAAACTGACTTTTTTTGCAATGAAGATGCGTTCTCGGAGTACATCAATATTATTAATTAAGCTGAACGCCACTATTATGAAAAATAGGACTAACTTTCCTATTTTAAGGATTTAACCTATCTAACCTTACTTTTCTGGTCTGGAATGAGACTTGAATCCGCGACCAATGACTGAATCACGATAAAAGCGTCTTGACCTTGTAGATTAATAAGCACGAATCTAAGTAATAATTACCATTCTCAGAAACAATCCACAATAAAATATAGAAAATGGTACCAAATATTGCATAATTAGGATTACAATGTGATAAACTGGATGTAAAAGAGCTAGTCTAAAATATTTAACAGGTAGGTTTCTACCTAGATAATGAGATAAAAATGTTTAAGAAACAATCTTCTGATATCACCAGTTTACAGCTACATCAAAGTTGGCCGTTTTTTTATAAATATTTTCGACTTGTCTTCTATTAAGCTGGGACTGTAAAGTCCGGCATTTGCCTATTTCTAGGCGTCATCCACAACAAATCTGGCATTTGACGTCGACTTCTATTCCCATCCCCTCCTTCCCATGCCTGCACCTAACAGTAGTGATCTACCTGCTGTCGACAGAGTGTCGAAATCTATCGTCAAGCGCAGTATCGTTCGTGTCCGAAAGCAGAAGAAACATTTTCGTGGTGGCGAGTTTCAGCATTTTATCTGTGTTTCTTTTCCTATCATAAATCCATTCGTATAGTACACCCCCCCCCCCCCACACACACATCCCTATCCTATCATCCTTCCTATTTCTGTATTTCACTCTCCTGTGCCCTGGCGATTCGCGTCCGGTACACAATCATTAAAATTAATTTATTAAATGTTCAAAATTCATTCGCTTTAGTACAAGTCAAATAAGATGATTAATTTCTTATAGCATTTGACATTAGGATATTGTTTCGTGAAAATTTTTGACTCATAATTTAGGTAAAAATCTACGTGTGAAGTATTTCGAAACTTGTTACACCCTATATACAAAGTATATAATACAAACCGTTGCAACTTATCATTGAAAGAGAACGAAGCCCCAAACATCTTAAGGACAGTAAAAGTAAGACGGATGCAATTGTCGGGACGTGTAGTAAGAGTCTCAGTCCCGTAACATGAATAAAGCTTTCATACACAGGCTAAGGCAATAAAGACCGAAGGAAAAACCGATATGAAGATGGGCAGACAGTATCAAGATAAACCTATAAGAGATTTATCTCAATTCAGTTTATTCAATAAATTATACATATTTAGCGGGTTATGTATATCTAAAAGTTTTGGGAAAAAATGCCCACCCATCCAAAGGCATCTTCTAGTTTTGGCTCGTGACGTGTATTGCAGAGGCAGGATGAGTAAATGGATACTATTTTATCGGCAACAATTTATTTATTTATTTATTGAATAATCCGATGTTTTTTTTTCCGACATAAAATTTCCAAGGATTGAAAAATTTCATGCGTACATTTAATTTATTCTTACCTATATATATTATTATTTTTATTTAATTGAAAGAACTCTTGTCAATATTATAGGAGAATCTTGCTACGGGGAACCCCTTCGGAGACATGTAATAGATCAATATCCAAAGTGATATTTCACAGCGAAGCGGTAACTCCTCCAATAGGTATTAATTTATTTTATTTAATGAAGCATAAACAGTCACTCGTGCTCATAAGTTTAGTCATCAGTATGTAGCGCAATCAGAGAATAGATAAGATTGAAAAAAAATTGAATTTAATACGAATTAATCACATAAATCTGAGAAAGAATGAAGTGTTATTTTTCGCAACAGTGTCATTCTTTAATTAATAAAGTTAATTCTTAAAATACTTTTGTGGGAAGTAGAAATATTTTGGTTGTTAATACAGGGTTAACTCGCGAATAATCCAGTATGAAGTAATTTTAAGTTCCCTTCAGACATTAACATATCACGTCGTGGAAATGTGACGCGACTCTGTATTGTGTCAGTTGACTGTGAAATTCATCAGTGGCAGTTTAAAATAGGTTTAAGGGGGAAAATTATGCACGAGACCTGTGTGGTACGTTCATACATTAAAATATAATATATATTAAAAAACTCTTGTACGGGAAAAAAATCCCAGCGAACTTACATATTTTTAGATTTTGTGAATTCACGACTTTTTTAGATCCTCGAGATTGAGAAACTTTTAACAATATCGAGAATTAAATAATTTTAATTAATTTTCTCGAATTTTTTTTAAGGAGTATCGTACAATATTTTTTGGAATATTTTAAACTAAACACTGTAATAATACAAAACTAACATTTTTTATTTATTCATAACTGATTTCACTTAAGTAATACGAAACTAAACTTTTTTTTAAATTTGTATAAATGGTTCAGATGAAAAATAATACTACAAAAATATGTCAAGAATCGTAATTTATATTGTAACGAGATGCTCAAAAAAATTACGCCCTTCTGTCATTTCTCACAATACTCTCTAAAAATCGAGAACGGGCAAGGGTGATCTCCGGCCTACAGGAGGCATCTGAAACATTCGAGAAAAATCTAGAAAAGCTTAGAGGCCACGAGAATGTTCTCTTAAGCACTGGAAAGATCTAGGAGGTCCTATATCAACATTTCCAGATATAAATGGGAGCGCCGGCTGCGGTGGGGGAGAGGTTGTAGTCGCGTTTGACAGGCGAAAACACTGCAAAGTCGACTTGTAGCTGTGACGGCCTGGGTGACCATTCGGAGCAAAAAATGAGAGATAAATAAGCAAAGTTCTTACCTGAAAAGGAGAAATAAGCCGGAGCGATTACTGCGAGCAAAAACTGGATGGAATGTTCTAGTGAATCGTTTTCATACATTCCTCCCGCAGCCACGACATGTAACAATAAATTATATAATAATATATTTCCTATATATTATATAATTATTTTGAAGAATAATTATCGACAACTTAAAAGATTTTTTTTTAAAAAAACAAAGGCAATGTATTGAATAATCCGATGTTTTTTTCCCGACATAAAATTTCCAAGGATTGAAAAATTTTACTGATTAAACCATTGATTGAAAATTTTCAAAAATTTGTTTAACAATACTTAATGCTGCTTTTAGAAGTAGATTTTTCTTCTTTCTTTGACATAGTTATATCTCTTTTGTCAGTGTCTGGAAATATTCATCTAATATTTGGTTAATCTTTAAAGGATTTAATTAAGAATGTAATGCATAAATAAGGTGAATGGAAATAGAATGGGTCTGGACTGATTAACTCATAATGAAGCAGCACAAGACAAGGAAGTATGGAAGCACTTTGTTGAGTCTTTGACAAAGACGATGATATATAAATAGGTAAATTCTCATAAACAATTTCTTGCGAAGTAAGATTCTTGAAATTTCATAGTAAAAAGAGAAACGATATTTTCGAGAATTTCTCAAAAATTCGAGAAAAGAAAAAGCCTAACTCTTCATTTTGACTCATAATATTTTTCTCTGTCAAATATCTTCTCATGCACACTGTTTTCTGAATGAACCAAGTATATCCATTTTAGTAAATATTTTCGAGATATGAAAAATACTGTTCAAGATGAAAACTGGTGATGAAAGTCTTTTTTTTAGGTGTTTATACGACCTATCTTTTTTATGTGTTTATACGACTAGCTTGAGTGATGATTTTATACAATTTAACGTTCACCAAATCCACCCATGATACACTATAACATCTATAAATATTTTTAACATTTGTATATATGTCAACCTTGCACAAGTAGTTTAATATGTGATTTATATTTATACTACCGCCAGTATAGATGTTACATGGTGTATATTGATTATTTAAGCCAGACGTAAAGATCTTTAGCCCTATAAACGGCCAAAAAGACTTTCTTACTTTCTTCTCCACATAAAAAATAAAAATAATACTAAAAATCTGTGAGACATATGTCCCCGTGGGGATAAACTACATTACTATCTCTTATTGAAAGCATTGAATATATTAAAAATATTCTGTATTTATTTATATTTATATTATTATGAGTATTATTATTTTAAGGTGTGCATGGTTCGAACACAAAAACCTAATAGAATTTTTTCGCGTATTATTTTTCATTCAAACTTTAATTGTTGGAAAAACGTCCATTCAATTCCAAAAGAGCTCACACTAAGGCCGGTGAACGCAAGTACCGACTGAATATAAGCATCCCTCTTGTAATTCAGCCCACCCTCACAAAACATTGCACCCGGAATAACTTACCCTATAGGTAGTTCACAAACAAAGTGTTTTACTCTCGCGAAACGTCACATCCGGTTTGGGAGGCAGGTGAAAGGAAAATACAGGCGGGGAAATGAATGTAATGGGGGTTTCAAATCCCTGCTGGTGCACGACCACTTCTCTGAGAGCTATTCACAACACGTTAAGCCCTGGAACATGGTTTCCCATCAGGTTCATTAGTGACGGATTTAAAAATACAGGAAGGATTATAATTTCAAGAATGAGAAAGATACTATGCTGCATGCTTCCTGTAGAATGAAACTGAATCATAGACGGACTGAAATAATGCAAAAGTACTTTCTGAACTCAGTCCAAGAACCCACTATCCAGCAGCTTCAACTAAGATGGGCAGGTTATTGTGTGCGTACGGCTAATACGCGGCTTTCCATAAAAGTATTTTACTATCTACTTTCACTTATCCTCTTTATTTATTCAGTTTTATCTGTCTGCTAAATTAATATTTTGTTAATGTTAAATTAATTTTAAATATGTTAAATAATAATACATCATTATCTTGTTGTATCAGTAGCTTATTGGTCTTGTGGTTAGGACTCTCGCCTCGTGATCCAAAGGTCGCAGGTTCGAATCTCACTCCAGACAAGCAAGTTAGTCCTATTTTCATAGCACAAGCATTTAACTTAATTTGAAAATAGTAAGAATATTGATGTGACACGAATTCTGTGTTCGCATCTCTATTTTATTTAAAAAAAAACAAAAAAATCTTTCATATCTGTGTCGTTCTAAAATTGTGAGGCATATCACATATTTTTTATATTATTTTCTTATCATTTATTCTTCCTGTATGCGACCAAGTCTCACATATGAGCACGCTAAGAACAAATGAAATGAGAACTTTGCGTGCTATTGTGGGAAGACTGCATGATGAGATGAGAAGAAGTGAGGAAGACAGCAATCCGGGAGGTCTGCGAGGTTCAAGATGGGGTCAGATGGCGGCGACAGCGTCGACGATACTGGTACCAACACGTACAGAGAATAAGTATCAAGCCCTGAATGGCGTGCCAGATGTACCACGTTCACCAGGGAGACCCCCGAAGCAATGGAGAAATAGTTAAAATTCAGCATTACAAGAAGAAACTCCTACACAAACAAAATCTTGAGTCTGAATAAAGTTTAAGAAGAAAAAGAAATATTCTTTCTGTTGGATGACCAAATAAATAAATAAAAATCTGGAAAATCGCCGTCAAGAGAGTGGAATATAGCATATGTTATTTTCAAGAAAAGAAGAAAAATGAAAAACAACGTGACAATCACAATTTTGCCATAATTTTACATCAGGATGCTGTGGGAGAAGAAATTAATAAGTGCATATGAAATAATCTTATTTTTTAAGCTTTAAATACAGCAATTGTAGTTATTTGATGTAATTTTAGTCGAAACATGATAATTGTGAAGTTACGTTTTCACCAGAGCCCAGCTGCCAGATTAGACCGGAGAAATCGGACTTAGGCATTTAAAGGGCACAATAAATTAGGCATAATAAAGGCATTTACTTTGAGAGATGTGCGTGAAAATATAGGTACAAATATTCTTATTTAATTACGACGAACACCGATTACCGACGTATACCTACTTCTCGTTTATTTTAATTTTATTTTTCGTATGTTAAAACTGGGATAAAGATCTGACATCCCAGTATTGCTATTTTCAGAATAGCACAAACTAACTATCTGAATAATTTTTAATCTCATCTTATTCAGCAAATACGTCCTGAAAGTGTTGTACAAATAATGAGCCTGCCGGCAAGAAATTAATTTAAATTTGGTACATTTTGTTATTCCGTGGCTTTCCGTGCTAAGTGGGGATGGTCGGGGAATTACCTAAATTTCGCATTAAATGTTGTGTCCACTAATGCTTTATGGCTCTATATTTCAACATTTTAATGCGAGTTTATTAATAACTCATAAGTTCATAAAAGCATATTCGTTATATGCTTTTTAATATCATGAAAGTAGTATTGTATTCATTTGTTTTGCTTATTTAAACGAGGGACATATGTAACATGATTATATTTATTTTTTATTCATTTTTCAAGGTGTAGGTTGTTGTAAATAAATCATTGTAAACCTTTAAAGATAGTCCTAGTGTGACCTTTGAGTAAAATTTAATTACATACACTGTGACACGACTGATTAACATTTATAGTGAGCTGATCGAGGCTAAATTTCAACTCCCGTCCAATAATGGCCATCTTCTTGCTATGAACCTAATCTGATAACTAAAGTATCAAAAAATTTGATAGAAAATGATAAACATAAATATACAATGTGTCCGATGACTTGTGTCGAAGCCTTTAATAGCATAAAATATGATCAATTTCATCGAAAAAACTTCCCTATATGTCATTTTCCTGTTTTTTTTCCTTTTTATGTTTGTTTTTAGCAAATATATTGTACTATCTAAAAGAATAAAAATAAAAATTACGTCAATGACCTTTATTTTTTATAACCAAGAAGCTAAAAAAAAAAATTTTTTTTTCAAAACTCAATGAATATAGCATTTATTCTTACTTATCTGGTGTACCTTACGTACGTTACACACACATACACACACACACACACACACACACACACACACATACACACATAGGGAAATTTCACAAAACGCAGGAAGAAGCCGCATATAGAGGCTTCACCATCATTCAAATTGGTGACCACACGCCGTAAATCCCTACCCAAAATTTCATAAATATGGAAAACGTCTTTGAAAATACATAATTTAATTAAAACCAATCACTTACAAACAAAGGAAATATTTTGATTATGTTTTTTTCTAAATCCACAGTATTTTGAATATCAATCAAAATATGCAAATTCAAAAAGCCATCCATCAAAGACAAAGTTGGTAAGCGCGTAATGCCGACGAGTTTAGGAATTTCACAGAACAAAAGCTCAAGTTTTTACCGAATCTAGCAAAGTTTCGGTATTAAATAATCATTTGGAAACCCTCAAATACATCGTATCAGAGTTTCCAAGTGACGCTATCTTTTCGCGATCTTTTGTCTCAAGTCAAAAATACTGCGGGGCTGAAACATCTTGCAAGGTCTATTTTTAAAAGATTTTCTAAAATTTCAATAGTTTTCATGATGCTACCCTTGGCGTCATTCTTATATATGTATAAAACCTGTTTAAAATACGCAAATTCCTTATATTCTCAAAACATATTATTTTATTTATATATTTTTTTCACATTTTCCTGAACGCCGTATGATATTTATATTTTATTTTAAAGGAGACACCAACAGAATCTTCTTTTCATGCCCTACCGGTTCAACGGACGTTGGCTATGATAACTTTGCGGCCCGGAACTACTCTACAGTAGACTGGCCAAACCTCTGTCTCAGGTTTTTCAGCCATGGTGTTCTCCTTCTTCCAGGGCCCGGATTTCCGGAAATCTTTGCCTGCATTATAAGATGCAAGATCTTGTACTTCTCTGGATGTCTCATCAGATGTCCGAGATATGAAGTTTTCGGATTTTTATTGTTTTAATAACTTGTGGCATTTTCTACCACAGTACATGTGTAGGACACATAGACGTAGCAAAAATGCCGCGTAAGCAAACTGAGGCACAGCAGAGTCTACACGGGCCGTCTATGAGGTCACTGCACCATCAGCAATACCTTTACCCATTCAGCTAGACTTCAATAAAGTTCTTTGTTTTTTTTTCTTACTTTAGAGAATCCCGTCAAGGACAGGTGGTGACCCTTATACATCACATCTACACCATTCTCAACCAAAAAACCCCAAGAACTTATTTTTCTTTATTCATAATTAAAACATAATTGTTAACTTTGTCTATCTCAACACTTTTCTAGTGAGACAGACATAGTAAAACTACACATAAAATAAAAATATATTTCATGTAGGTATACAATATAGGAACGAAATAAAAAAATAAAATAATAAATATTCAATTAAAATTAGTAGAAATCCATTATTTTTTACGTAATAATAATAAATATGATGTTATGATCTCAGAAACGATAAAACTCCCAGTAAATCATTTATTAATGCAATATTTGTACATTGGCTTTTACGATAAAACAGTAGATACGTAAAACGTACGAAGTACATATAATATATTATATGAAAGTATTATTGTAAGCTGCTTACGATCAGATAACTCACAATAATATTCCTAGAGGATTGCTCAGAAATGGCTTCGTAGCAATCTCTTTTCGTCCAACTATCCTTAATAAATCCGTCAATAAATAAAGCGTATAGAATTCTTTGAATATAATAAATAATCATCATTATCCAAAAGAATCAGAAATTAAATAATATTTTTGCATAAAAATATTATATATGTGTGTTCTAAGAACATAACTACTGGATTTTGTCTGCAGAGGGATAATGAAAATAAAAAAATAAAATAAAAGAAAGAGGGATCATTACTAGTTGCGACATCTATGTATACTTGATAGATGGCTATGGCATAGTCACTTCAAATATGTGAAAGAAGAGACATAAAAAACATTTAATAACAAACTTCTTTTAAAAATTTGTGGATATTCTCACGGTGGAATTGGTGAACATTCTGTAAATTGGTCACTTAAATCAGCTTTCAGGTCGTATGTAAGCCTTGTGGCCACCCTAAAAAGAATTTGGGGATAATCTAGATCTCGTTTTGTAAAAAATAAATCAGAAATATTGAAAAAAAATATGCAAACTTTGCTAATGCTTAACTCCATAACTATCTATATTAAGCCATGGCTGCTTGAAAATTTTCGACTTATAATCAAGGCAGGAGTATAGTCCTGTGAGTTATTAATGTGTTCCAAATAACCCTGTATAAAATTAAATTAAATAAATATTCTTGATGCTGTGTTTTGAGGTCCTTAGCAATACATAATATCTATAGAAATTTACCTTAAATCACAACATAATAATAATTTTAAAAGTACGTGTGCGATTTTGTGTACTTAAAATTTATTGACGTTCACATAAATATGTATCCTCTTATCTCAAGAAACGTAAATTCTCGCGATAGATTCTCTCTGTCAAACAAAAGTACTCTACATCACACTTGAAAATATGACAAACTCGCAGAACATTCCCGGCGGGTTTGAAGGAGTTCCCGAAACGGGCCTAGGGCGTACGAGGCCGTCCTTTGAAGATTTGATCCGCCATATAAAGGCATTACGACTGCTTACCATCCCTTTGATATTAACCCTTGAGGTTTTAATATTTTTAGCGACCCCCAAAAGTAGGGACAGGTTTCTTCGTACCGCAGAGATATTATTGACAAGTTCCTCAGTTTGGTTGCGCCAAGGATGACAGAAGGTTGTATTTCAATTTTTCATTTTATTAAGTGTTATTATTCTAGGAATTTTTTACGACATCAAATGCAAATTAAAAACAAAATATATGTGTATTTTCGGACATCTATTTTTACTCCCTTTATACTCGTGGCGTCTGCTTGCTTGCCGTCAACAAAAACTTTGGATCGATTTTTGACCCTTTTCCCGTGATCTAATCGAGCTGAAACTTGGCAAGTAGACTCGTGGCGACGATCAAGAAGATCTTTCAAAATTTCGTTAAAAAAATTAATAATTATAATATAATTTCGGATTTTTAGAAATTTTATTGGTTTTTTCAAATTGGAATCATTAGAAAAGTTTGATTACGGCGGCCCGATAACGTCGCGGAATGTTTTCTAATTTTGAATTACTCCGTCGGCATGCATAATAGGTACTTCGCTACGAATGTCGAAAATCTAAATTGACTGACAAATGTTTTTAGAATTTAATCTTCAAAGCATGAAGTGTCTTATCAAAGCTCAAAACATCTGACATTTTAGAAATGTATTAAATTACTGTAAGTTTAGTGTTTTGTTATATGTTTTAATTCGTCTTTAATTGTTGTTATATTTTACAAAGAAAGGGAGTATAATAAAAACTTGTTTTTTATGAGTTACTTTTTTTATCTTTAATCTGTCAATATAAAATGCACCAATCACACATATACTCTCTCTAATTTCGTTCCCAGTAGCAAACCTGTGACAATATCAAGTCATATAGTGACATGTTTATTACAAATTCCATGTTCAATCTTCTATTGCGATAAAATGTATTGCGTATCCCTCCCATAGACTTTTTATCATGGCAAGTCAAAAAATCATAAAGCATAATTGACTACCAAGTCAATAAATAATAAAAATCTAAACGAACTACAAAATATGAAAACAGAAAATAGAGTTGGTATTGATCTTTTATAATTCATAATATGGAGGTAATATTTCAAGAAAGTGCTATTTTAGATGATATTGTCTCGAATTTTAGCAAATATTTAGTTGCAATGCTTTAATAATACTCGTAAGTATTAGCGACAGATGACTATCGCGTCAATTACACAAAATATATAATCACAGATTGCACAAAAATAAATTTATAAGTCGTTAATCAATCACATGCGAAGAGAAAGTCTTCTTATTTCTGTCATTTTGGAAGAAAAAATAAAAATAATTGAAAAAATAATGTTTTCTTAATTGTTTACATGCTCTATTTAAGAAATTTTACCTCGCTACAAGTTTATTTAGGAATAATTATAATATAAATGTTGAATTATCGTAAATTGCTTGATGAAAATACTTGTTTGTCTAGTGTTTAATATATCAAAAAATGATAAAAAGTAAGTGGCGGTCTAGAACCGACGCGAATCTAGCCGCACGCATCGAGCAGGCATCCACCAATCAGGGCTTGATGCGGCTAACCCGGCGACGGCCGCCATAGGTACCGACCCTTTTGTCGCTGGCCGCCATAGCAAACGCAAGTGATATTCCTGTACGCAACCACATCTGTACATTGTTACAATAAATATCAACCATTAACTATGAGTATCATTTGCGCCCATCCATTCGCTTTTTCCTACCTCAGTTAATTCATCTCACACAATACACGCTATGTGCCGACATAATAAGATACCTCTGGGCGGATGGGCATTTTTTCCCAAAAATCAACACGCTAACCCACCAAAAGCGCAATTTCTTTTTCATATTTTACTTTAAATACAAATATAATATAAATATCAAACCTCTTTAGCCGATCAGCGTAGTGTCTATCATCAGGGTTGATGATGATGGTAGACCCTGCAATGGGATCCGAAACGTCGGCCAGAGAGGTCAAAAATACATAGAAAAATATTCCAACAAACTACGCACATAAGATTCTGAACCGCAGTGAAAACCTGACAACATTTTTAAAATACATATAAATTAATACACATTCTTTGATTTCTTTCTAGGAATTGAAACTCTGAATCCTATAATCTCAGAATGCCATTTTTTGACATGTCTTTTTGACATGTTTTTTGTCATAGTCTTAGACCCGGGCATAATATTATATTTTCGTTACTGTCATTCTAAAGATTGGCTATATTTGAAGCCTAAATATCTGGGTTTTTTCTTTTATAGAAGAGATTTTGTTACATGGAGCTGTTCCAGCCGTCCAGAATAATTAATCTTGGATGCCAGACTGGCTCGACTGGATATTAATCGATTCTTGACCTGGAAATCTAGCGGGAATGTAATATAAAAATAAAATAAAAATGTATGATACGTGGGGTATCGCAGAGGCAGCAATATCCAAAAAAAAAATTGAACGCAGTTATCGAGGATTATTTACTTGGAATGAACTGAGTTTGTGATTTTGAAGGAAACTAGCTGTCTTTACCCGGCGTTGCACGGGTCTTAAATATATAATAAAAATATATAATAAAAAAAATAAAGTTAAAAATAAATTTGTGAGGGCAAACAAAAGTTCGATTCGAATGGTATAGATTTGCATCGAAAATATATAAGCGGGGTGGAAGGGTTAAAAGAATAGGGGAGAAATGTCGCATATATTACGCGCCGAGTCCTTAATAAGTTTCCAGATTTTGAGTCCGATCGGTCAAATGGTACAGATTTGCATCGAAAGTATATCAGCGGAGGGGAAGGGTTAAAAGAATAGGAGAAAATGTCACATATATTTCCCGCCGGGTCCTTAAGAATAAGTTCACAAATTTTGAGTCGGCTCATTCAAATGGTACAGATTTGCATCAAAAATATGTCAGGGGGAGGGGTAGGGGTAAGAGCATAGGGAGGAAATATCGCCTATGTCCCCCGCCGAGTCCTAAAGAACAAGATTCCAAATTTTGAGTTCGATTCGTCAATTGGCACAGATTCGCATCGAAAATATGTGAGGGGGAGGGAAGGGATATGAGAATAGGGAGGAAATGTTGCCTATGTTACCCGCCGGGTCCTAAAGCATAAGTATGCAAAATTTGTATTGAATCGGACAAACGGGGTGGATTTGTACAGAGAACAGACAGACAGAGAGACATTGAGTTTTATAGTATAGATAAATATATAGGCTATATCTATACCTAAAAAACTCAATGTCTGTCTGTCTGTTCAAAACATTTTTTTTAATATTGCTGCCTTTGCTTTTATACACTCCACATATAATATATATATATATATATATATATATATATAAAAACAAATGGAGTATTAAGTAAAAAGCAAGCACAAAAACTTGTGTAGAAAAAAATTAACAATATAACTTAACTAATGATGGCCTTTTCTGCATGAGTAGGCAGATAGTGTAGAACGCCTCACACCTCTGTCAGCATATTATACATCACTTTTTCCTCACACACTTTTATATACATATTTTCTTATGCAGCTCTTTGGTTGTGGAAAGTTTAAACAGGGTGGTCCTCAAATATTTTGTTTTTGTGTTGTCGCCAAGTATTTCGCAAACGCTTCCAATTAAAATTTATAATTTTTACCACCATTTCGTACGTTCCAGATAGCTAGATCACCTCAACGATCGTTTCTTAATTCTACTTAATCAACTACGCCACAGCCAGCATTAAATTTATTTCTAATTTTTTCATCCATCACTGCATCTTACAAATATTTTCATACCTGCGCCTAAGTGATCACATTCACGTGGTCCATGTGGTCAACTTTATTTCTTTTTTGCCGGTTTCAGTTAATTTTTGTACTTCGAAATTTAATTTTAAGTACTCTTTATATCCTGATGAAGGGGCCATTGACCCCGAAAAATGTTGATAATACAATAAATAGTGATTTTATACAAAGTATTTTGTAAATTTATAAATAATTACACAATAGTTTTATACACAACGTTTTATTCCACTTATTTGAGTTATATAAGCCTAAGCGCTTTCGACGGGCACAACCATCATCTTCAGAGGCAATATTTGAACTAATCGTAAATCAATATGGACGACAAATTGAAAGTAAAGGGATGACGGAGGTGAGGGGGGGGTAGTTATTTATTGACGTATACAACAGTAATTAACTTTTACAAACAATAATACTTATTTTAATAAGGGAGATGACGCAGGTATTTGTATGTTTATTAGGTTATTTTTATTTCTGATTGCTTTATTAATTTCTATTGTGTCAATCATGAACATCCACTCTGTAAATGAAACAAGGCTTAATTTATTTTATTTATTTTGTTTTTATTGAAAAAGTCTTATTTGTTAAAGATAAACAAAATTGTGTGAAATTAAAATACATTTTCTAAATTGATTGCGAGATTTTTAGTGAAGAAATAAATCTATACTCTTCGAGTGCCAACCCTGCTTTTAATTTAACGGTACCTTTGCGGTCTGCTTAACTTGAATTCTCTAAGGGTTGTGGAACTGTTAACAAAGTGTCGGACTTTAGAGAAGTAAGTAGAGTCCTCCTTCTAATATTATTTCGCTTCGATAAATACTTGCCGACGCTCCCGTAAAAAATAGCAAGTCAAAGATATAAATTAAATTAATGTTTGTAATGTATTTGTAATGTATTGAAATCAAAATGTCCTTAACGAAATTCTAAATTAAATGTGGTATTTAACTATGTGTGGTTTATGACTCTTATTACATAATTATTTTCATGATTAATATATCTCTCAACTGTAATTGATATTTATTAATAAATGATAATAATGATGAGCATTCGACAGAGCAGATCGCATAAGAATGCTTCAAGTGCGTGGCATAGACGACAAAGATATAAACTTTATTAAGAACCTGTACTGTTATTAAACTGGAAAACAGCACTTCACAACGTATCCCAACTCAACGTGGGATCCGACAGAGTTGGATGTTGTCACCGACAGGGTTGTCTTATTACCGACATTGTTGTGTCTTGTCACCGATAGGGTTATGTCTTGTCACGACATGGTTGTGTACTATTCAATCTATACTCAGATCTGGTATTTAGAAAAGCACTACATTACATGAGTGTGGGGGTCAAAGTTTACGGTATCTGTGTCAGAAATACCGATGACATTCAGAGCACAATTTACTTTGTTACCCGCAGTCACTCTCCTTTCGATATCGTCCTCAGCCTTGCCGTCTCTACTAAACATACTTCCCAAGTATACAAACTTATTCACTCGTTCTAAGCATTCGTTGTTTACAATTAGATCACACTCAATCATTTTTTCTTCTCTCTCGAACACCATCAACTACGATGGAAAATTTTCTGCAGCGCTCGTCTGTGCACTCCAGGATCACGTAGCGAACCAATCAAGCGTATCGCAGGAATCCCCATTGCATTTTACGGACTCCAGACCTTAACCAGCTTTCTTCCAAAATCTTCACTTCGTCTCCAATTTGTATTTTATTGTAACCTGTATAGAGTAATTCAAGTGTTCTCATGTAAGTACCCTTTTGTTCGCGCCACGCCGTTGCATAAACTCGTTTCATTCAGTAGCCACGGTGAATACAGAAATATGTGATACTAATGACTTATGGAGACTGATCATCATCGCATCGTTATACTACGATGCAAAAAATATCCGCTTTTAAGACAAACTTTATGCAGTAAAACCATTTTAATTCGAAAATCAAGGGACCCACAAAAGACATTAAGCGGAACCCTGTGATCTTCTGTGAATAGTTTTTGGGATATTCTGCCGTATATATGTGACCTCTCTGGCCAACGTTTCGGATCCCATTGCAGGGCTGATGTGATGTGTGTGTGTTATACACGGCAGAATATCCCAGAAGATATTTTTGGAACCCTGTGAATTTGAAATTCAAGATACAAAAAAAATCCCCGTGCGATTTAGAAATTTTGTAAAAATCGTTAAACTGATGATGAGCCATTAATTTTGTGTGAAACGTCTGTATTTTTGCATATTTCAAGAAATTATTTCAGAAATGCATTATTTTTTATGCTTATACAAAGAATGAGACATTTTTATTCCTAAAGTACCCGATATTTACATATTTTTTGTTCTCACTTATTTAAAAAAATATGTAGAAATTATTGCATTTCGTCAAATTTAAAAAAAAGAATAATGTGAGCTAGAGTATTGATTTGTGCCGCAAGTAGACTACTGGTTTTAAAAATTTCAAATAATAGCAAATTTTGAATTATTAAAGGTTCGAATTTACGGTATACCTAAAGGTTTAAAACTACTGAATCTGAGTACAAAACAATACACCAACTTAATATCAATAATATTACAAATTCTACACAAAACAACAAAGCACTCTTTTTTTGGTAAGCCTGCGAAAAGGTAAATTTAATGTTAAAATCATTGTCTTTGAAGTCTGTTTTAATTTATTTATTTCTCTAAGAATGCACAGTAAGAACACAATTATAATATTATTAGATTTTATTTATTTTTTAAATATTTCTAAAGAAGACGAGTTAATCCATTGTATCCAGCAGTGAAGTTCAAACAACACGAAAATTCTCTAAATTTATGTATTTATAATTTACACAATTTAAAATACACAAAAATTGATAAAAACACGATAAAATATCATGTTTTCCTCTTGCATTAAAATATCGGAACTTATTGAGTTTTAATGTAACTAAGTGTTTCCTTATACTTATAGGACAACGGAAAAAATTGGATTTTTCAATTTGTAGTGCTAAAATTTAAATATTTCATTATTTACTTAATAAGCCTGAAATATAGAAGGTATATCTTTGTGCTAGGAATCAGAAAACATTGGAAAAAAGTCAAATCTTATGATACAGAATGAATTATATTTTTCCTTATTAGTGTTTATATATTTATATTTTTTTTACATTTTATTCAAATTATTTGCCTTTATACATATTTCGGGATACAAGTTATATGTCACATTTTTTTCCTTTTTTATGCTAATAATTCGGTTCATGTTCAGTTTCAATAAAAATAATTAATATTTTATGTAGTTCATACTCAATAACATATCTAGTGGAGTGGCAACATCCAATAATATCAAAACTAAAATAGAATTTTAAAAGTTTTCTTAAAATTTCGTTTCATAATTTAGCCTTTAAACAAATGATTCATTGGATTTTCTTCAATAAAATCAGATATCTATTGATTTTAACAATGATGACATGAACAAATCGTTAAATTGAAAAAAAAAAAATTATTTTTTTCATATAACTGCAATTTGGTTTTGGCTCTCCCATAAATTTGTTATTTTTTACTCATCTCCAATTCCTCCAACAAACTGATAAATAAATTGCTTTCTGAAAAATTCTTAAAATGAACTCGGATGTTACAAAAAATAGCAGGGATTAAACGAAATTCCATTTTCAAATATTTTTGTTTTCATTCTTGTCATCTCCATAAATTACCATATAAGTACCTACCTTAAACTACCCATACATAACCTTTATCTTAGGGTGTTTCAACTTGTCTTTCAATACTGTATTGTGGATGGAAATAATGCTAAACAACATACCTACGCCTACGCTAGAAAAAGGTTAGCAAAATACCTTATATTAATATTTTGTATATTATATATACGGTGGGCGGCCCATATTCTACGATGCAGAAATAATCCATGGACAAAGAATTTTGAAGGGTATTCAAGGCAAAAAATGAACTAAAAGACGAATAACGTCCAATGAATACATAAATGGTGTGCTATGAAAAAATTCTTTGAACGGCAGAAGACGTAGTAGTGTCGTAGGTAAGTCCTTATTCACCAGTAGAATAACAAAGTCTGATACTGACGATCACAGGAAAGACAAAGGAAGGAATATCTAAGAAAGACTTCAATGCAGAGCCAGAGGGAAACTCACCGCAGAAAACACCTCTCATTTTCAAAATTGTTGTCATTCGGCTACAAACTATCGCCCACTACACTGCACCTCAGATGCGTCGATTGGCAAAAGATAGATATCGCTGTTATCATTTTTCGTTTCGAAAAAGAAAAATATAAAAAATGCCTGAAAATGAATCGATTTATTTAACCAAAAAATCTCACTAATCTGTAATTTTCGTCGAAATCGCTAGAACCGTTTTCAAAAAAGTTAAAACACAGTGAATGGAGACCCACCGTTTTCCCAGGACCGTTTTATGAGCGAAACCTCCCATATCGGTCCTACTCATACAACGCCAGGTTGACAATTTTTTACTCTAAAGGCCACCTCCGTGACACATCGTAGAAAGGGCGACGCTACCCAGGGAGGCCTGTTCATTCACTGTACCCCCTCTTCTTTACTAGAAAATATCAAAGAAAGAAAAAAAAAAAGCATCAAAAAAATAAAAAGTCAGTACCTACACGGATACAAGAGTTGATATAAAAATTACCTTTGTATTCATTTCATCTTCAACCTTAAAATATTTGATCACATCTCAAATTTATATTGGTCTACAATCCAACAACGCCTTAAAATTCATGTTTAATCTTTAATTTAAAATGTCCTTTTCAATCTTCACTCACCTCAGTACCTGAAATCTAAATTCAATGTTCTATCTAATCATTGCCTTCCACTCCGTTAAAATTTTGATAATATTTCAATCTTCAGCTTTTCATTTGGTGGCTAGGGTATGAAATCAACTGTGCACAGACATAACTAACTAACTAACTAATTAACTATCACGCCGTTTCTCCGCAGGGGTAGGCGGAAAGGATAGAACCTTATTCTTTTTCTATAGCTTCTATGTTTTTCTCCCTTTGTACACTTTGCACATAGTTTGCACACCTGGAGGCTGGAGTTGTTCTTCTCTCACACCTTTCCATAGTACATGATCTAATAAAAACTCGTATCTATGACTTTGACACAATATTGCTTAAATTTTGTAACATTACTGCTGCAGTGCATTTGACTGCTTTTTACTTGTGTATGCCTTTTGTATGCGTGATCGTACAAGACTTTATGATAAAGAATAAAGTAAGCCACGGGAATTACGTGAGACGTACCGCCATTTTGATAAGGAGGAAACCAGTACTGAGTCGACTTGTAACTGGATCAGGAAGACCACGTAAGAGCGTGATTCCCTTCCTCACTACCTACTGACCGCTCCATAACTTTCACCTAATCTACCTCCCAATAACTGGTCCAAATCTACAATCGGCGTTCAAACAGAACTTTTAAATTAAATTAAATATACAAAAATAATACCAATGGCCATGGTATTTACTTAATTGGAAAGATAATATTATGGCATAAGTTTTTTTTCATAGGATACGATTTTCGAAATAAGATTACACAATTTGCAAGCGCTGTTCTCGCATCTATTTATGTTAAAATGGCAAACCAAAATGAGCAATATATCAACTGCCAGCTCTCAGCAGAAAAAAATCAGCTATTAGTTTGTCAAATTGGCTGTCGCTGAAAAAAGTGTTTCCAATTAAAAAAAAACAAATCTATTAAAAATACACCATATATTCAAATATAAACGGCAAAAAGTTGTCCTTACAATAAAGTCAAAACGATGGCCATGAATTGTTTTGTGATTTATTTCATTATAAGGTTATCTCTAAAAACACATTCTTTATAAAAGGTATACAGAAATATCATATCAAGGATATCTCAACAACGCGAGATTTGTTTCAAAGATACTATAAAATAAGGACCTTCAAATATTCCCTACCAAAGCCGATACCGAAAAGGTAGCCATATACTTTTTTAATACTAATGTAAATATAATTCAAAGAAAACTCCCATAGAAAAAAATACCGCGAATTTTCTTTCGATTGAATTTCGAAATGAAAAGGTATTTTTTATTCGTCGAAGAACATAATTTTCTTTATTAATAAATTTTCCAATATTTATATTTTTTCCAGAAAGAGCTTACCAATATTAATAAATCGATCGGGGAATATGCTGAAAAGTCTGGTTAAAGGTGAATTATTCAGAATGTGATTACATTGCTCGAAGCGAAATCGCGTATACCGAATGCAATAAAGAAAGCGATTATTTATAATTAATCCACTTATATATTAGAGGATAAACATTAAATTCGGGAATTTTTATATGTTTCGTGATCACCAAACTCACGCTATTGGTCAGTATGATGCTTGAGATGTTTGTTTCGAATGTGAGGTTTGCTGAAGACAACTTTGTAAGGCATGAGAGCAATTTAAACGGCATAAACCTTCGCAGAGCTCTGCCTAAATTGAGAAGAAATACTCCCAGCGCCGTTACCTTTCCAACTGTGCAATAACTTAATACTGGCGTAATTATTTCGAGTATCCGGGCCATATGCTTTCACGGCAGAAGCTGTGTTCTTATATTGTGTTCTTATCTTCTGATATAGTTTGATGATGCAAATCAGTCATCACCCCACATATTTCTACATTAAACCACTTTTCTGCTAAACATTCAAATATTTATTTATAAATTATTTTACTCGTTTAAAATCGTTTTCTGTACAAGAAATTTTCTATTTCAGTAAGTCTTGCATATATGTATCCAGTCAACTAATTTCTGCTTGTGCCGCAGGTTTTATGACATATTTTATTTTATTTATCTTATTAATTTAGTTCCACACATAATGTTGTGTGGACTAATACATGATTTCACTTGGACATGTTCCATTCCATCTAATCATTTAAAAGTTTTTATAATATAATTTTTGCACTTCATTTAAAACTCCTTATATTATCAATGTTTTGAATTTCCTTTGGCAGATTAACGAAGATTTTTATACCTATATACATCATACAATTTTGTGAGGTGTTTTTCTTTTTCTTTTGGTCTTATGTTGTCGCTTGCTCTTGTATTGTAGGAATGAAAATTCTTATTCAGCTTCATCCTGTCATCAAAGTATTTGGGAACTAATCCATGTTTAATTTTAAATATTTGGACCATTACACTATATAATTATTCTTTGATTTACGCTTTCCAGTCCTAGGGTATTCAACATTTTTGTTATTTTAGTTCTCTTATTACACTTCGGTATTGTATAAGCAGTAAGCAAGGTAAGCTGAGATAAAAACATATATAATCGTCAGCAAAATACTCCAATCATTAAAGTATTAAGGTGTCGGTAAGATATAAACACTCATCCCATACAACATTTAGACAGAAATTTTTAAGAGACAAGGTACTTACGTAAAAAATAAAACATTCAGAACTTAATTTTGTATATTCTTATTACTTATTGTGTTCCATGAGCATTGTAAATTTTCCCACAGGGATGATATTAAAAATATTAATATTCCTTATTTCTCATTATTTTTCCATCAACCCTTATATTCACTTATTCTATAATCGCTTTAGTGTCTGGAATCGTTTTTCGCAAATGGATAAATAGACTAGCCATCTCGAGACTATCGATTTCCCAATTGGCCTCGAATTCACCCTTGTGTTTGTCGAAGGGTGGAAATCTTAAGGGGCTGTGTTTGCTCTTGTTTAAGAAGCAGATATCTAAAGGAGGGAAAACCTGAAGAGGCAATTCATCTTAACAGAGGGAATAACATGTTGATCTCTGCAAAATCTACACCAGAAATTTTCAACTAATACGAATGTGAGCATCAAAGACTTTTTTGCAATTATTATTTATTTAAAAATTTAAAAGACATATTTATGTATTTACCGCACTGTAGTACTACAGTTTATAAAAATAAAATAAAAATATTAAAAAAGTAAATCAAAAAATATTTGAAGACGTACGCTTTTTTGTAAACTTACATTCGTAATCGATTTTTAACATCACCCACGCAGTCTCCAAATTTAAACTGCTTATTCTAATTTAAATGCTAAACTTGACGGCTGAGAGCTCAAAAATGATTGTAAATTATTATTTTTTTATCAAAATAACGACTAAATCTTGTCGAAAATTATATTTAATAATATAAAGACATTCACTTTAGGTAAATGTTGAAAGTTTCAGAGCTCGAGCTAGTCGGACAGTTGATGAAAAATCAATCGTTCCGACGCTTGAATCTGCCGACTAAACCTAATAAATTAGAATATTTTGAGTTTGTCCAAATTTTTCAAGAACACAGTCTAGTTTTGGATGCCGGTAGCGTTTGTGATAATTAAAGCACAATTTTACAACTTGCGATTCTGTTCAGGAGCCGCATCTTTTCGCTCACCTTGCTCAACACCTCATCGTTTCGGATACGTTTTGATCAATGGATCCTCGCCAAAAGCCGCTAGCCTCCCGGACATGCTCTGGCCGATGGTCCATGTTTCACTACCATATTAATATATATGCACACTTCAGACAAGAGTTTTAACCAAATTCTTCCTTACCTTTATAAGGAGATTCAAAGATCTTGAATTTTTTATTGAATGCGACTCTTGCTTGTTAGATTCTGCTTATACCTAATGTTTGCCTTTGAGCGGTTATCTTGGGAAATTCTACTGCTAAAATATGTCAATTCTTTCACTTGTTTGATAGTGACGCCATTTGTAGACACCTTTTCTCTTCCAGCAACCATGCACTTCGTTTTATCTTTTTTTATGTTGTAGTTAGTTGCCAAAACATTTTCCATCTTTCTCAGGGCCTCGTTCAATTCTTGTTCCAATTTCGCAAGCAGTGCAATATCATCGGCACATCTAATCGTGTCAATTTTCCGTTCTCAAATTCTCATATATACGCGTTTAAAATGGTTTAAGAAAATGTTAATTTTATGCTAAAGATTTTGTATCTTTAGCATAAAGCGCCGCGGCCTTCGGCTTGGCAACCCCCAACCCCATAAATTCATCCCCATTCATCCCAGGAATAAAGGTCAAGTTTCGTCAAAGCGGGCGGGGAAGATTATCTGTTTGAATATAAGATCAGTGGATAGCAGCACATAGAGAATGTTTCCCCTTCGATTCATCGTATCGGTCCGGTTTGATTGTGTCATGTTTAATCGATTTCCGTTTATATTTTTACTTGGGTACTTTTTTTATTTTTATGTATATATATATGGTACACAGCATTTTAAGAGAAACACATAAAAAATTTAGTGACAAGGATTGGTAGCAAGAAAAAAAAATTAAAATCACCTTGAAGCAATCCCCGATAATAATACTTTCGTTGTCCGACCGTAACTTTCTAAAATCCAGTAGCTTTATTTCATTTTCACTATTAGTAAAAAGTCTTTGGCTTTATGCTTTTAAATGTATATTTTTTTGAAATTATATAGGTAATTTTTTTATTACATTGTACTGTATGTTTCCCAAAATAAAAAATAAAATAAAATAAAATGAAATAAAATTATGAAATAAATAAGTTTAATATTTAAGCGAATAATGCCAATTTAAAAAACAAATGGTTTTTTATTCATGAATTTTCAGCTTAAATATCTTACAACTATTATGTCACGTGGTTTTCCATGTATTCACGGCTAGCGTATGATAAAGTTTGGCTTTTATACTTTAACTATTATCCATCTCTTCTGATAAAAATTTGAGATAGGATTGTTTCTATTAATTATAATATACGAGCTGCAACCCGTCAAAAAATGATGGTAAATTTAGATGTAGGTTCTTACAGAATAAGTATAAAAAATATATATTTAAATAAATTTCGACAAACTAACAGGACGTTACATAAAGTAACTGACAGACAGACAAGCAATGAAATTATTATTATTGGGATAATTCACATTATTTATAAGCACACAAATATTACATTAAGTTATATATGTTATACAAGCAAATAATGATTCATGCACCATTCATGCATATTTATATTTTTATTTATTTTACTAGCTGAAACCCGTCAAAAATAACGGAGCATTATTTCGCGTCCTTGCTTAGCCCTAGTGTATATTCATAGTACATTTTTGACGGTCTACGGAAAAACGGTGGTAGCAGCATGCGTTAAGCGGCCAGTTCGGGTTTGCTGGTCCGGGGTCAAGCCGTATCTCCGGCCGTTTATTTTTTTAGCCGTGAATTCGAACGAAATTACGGACGTTACACGAAGTTACGGACAGATAGACAAACAGACGGGTGAACACACGGAAAGAAAACAGAATTATTATGTTGGATATTGTGCGGCAAAAATGAGAGACAGATATAGAGAGAAGAGGTATATGTGTTTATGATAATTGACCCTATACAGGGTTATTTTGAAAACATTAATAACCTCGCAGGATTATATTCCTTATTTAATTATAAGTTGAAAATGTTCAAGCAACTACGAACCAATATCTATAGTTACGAGAACGTGCGACATCTAAGTTTGATTTTTTCCAATATTTCTGACTTATTTTTTGTAAAACGTTGGATTATCATTACAGTAACATTCCATTTAATACAAGTCAAATAAAATAATAAAATCCTTCCGATTACAATTGGAAAATATTCTAGTTGGAATTTCTGCAGGGTTTTTAATCACATTGTTTAACTTGTGTTGAAACAAATGAATTTTTCGTAATCGACATAAGTTACTTGATAATGATAGTTCAACGTTTTGTAAAAAATAAGTGAGAAAAATATTGCAAAAAAATGCAAACTTTGATATTATATACCTCCATATTATATTAATTATTATATAGGGTATTAGGTCACCTTTTCGACTCATAATCAAAGCAGAAATATAGTCCTGCAAGGTTATTCGTGTTTTCCAAATAACCCTGTATAGACATACTAAGAAAGAGAAAAAAATGTAATAAAATAGGTACGTATGCGAAAATATACATATATTATTTTACACGGTAATGAAATTGATGTGTTGATTTTACATTTACGGTATTCCCTCGTTTAATCTTCTCAAGTGATTGAAGTTTATTATGTATTTCAATTTTCTACGGAATGCTTGTAGGGGTATTTTGTCGTCAAATTACACCCATCCTACGGCATTCCCCAAGTTCGTGTTCTGACTCCGCGTGTACATAGTGTTTTAACAAATTTAATGTCGTTAAGCTTTTAAAATATTATTTAAGCCACGTTTTAACGTTTAATATTTTCGTTAAGTAAAATTTGACACGAATTTTTTTTATTTTACTCTCACCTTTATTTCGTGTTTTATTTTCATCTTCACTGGGCGAGGTACCAAAATCAATACCAAGCGCATTATTGTTTTTAAATAAAAAAGATTTTGGAACAGCAAAATATTGATCCCAGCATCACAAGCACGCTCAGCAAGTACTCTACTACTGATAGTTAGCTACTAGTTAAAAATACCGTTGTGTCGAATTATTACATGCAGTTAGCTATACTCCGGGTTACGTAAGTAACTCGTTTCATATACATTTACGTAACTTTAATCTTACGTAATTTTTTTCACCTTTATGTAATTTAAAAATTAATTGTATTAAAATGAATGCGGAGTTCTCTTTACATTTACATTTACATTTAATGACTATATTACCGGCCGGATCATAAGGAATACGTATGCAGATTTCTTAAATGCTTTGGATTTGTATGGAGAATATATCAGAAATGGTGGTGGGGTAAAGGGGGAGGGGAAATGTGGCCTACGTTTTCCGTCGGGTCCTAAAGAATATGTAAGAAAAATGTGGGTCAGATCTGTCAAACGGTATAGATTTTGTATAGAAAATATATCAGTGATAAGGATTGGGGTAAAGATAAAGATTGGGTAAATGTCACCTATGTTATCGGCAAGGATATATTTGCAAAATTTGTTTCACATCGGTCAAAGGGTGTATAGTTGTATAGTGAATATACGGACATTGAGTTTTTATAGGTATAGATTGGAAAATGGACTATAATATACGATAAAATTGTAGCGAAAAATTATTTTTATACTAGGGTTGCGAAATATTATATTATTATATTCACGTCAATTGTTTAAGTAAGGTAGTATCGTATTACGAAAACTTTTTTTTAATTATCTCTTGCTAGTTATTATTTAGAAAAAAACATCAATAACATATAACTCCCATATAATCAGACAACCAATCCATTTAGTTGTTAATAAATATTGCCTACTTTAGAAGTCATAACTCAAAAATAATCTTTTTGGACGGGTTATTAAAAAAATAACAAGTAATATTTTTACAAATATCGACAAAATGGGCGCCGTGGGGCCGGGAGGATTAAGAGGAAGACAAATATATGAAAAGGGTAAGAACCTTTTTTCGAAATATTTATAGCACAAAAACGTGGACAAGAAAGGAAAGTTCTTGGAAAGGATGAGAGTGAATTAAGAAAATATGTGTCGGCATCGTGAAAACAATTTAAAATCTTTTCCGTTCATTTTAACCAGTTTGTCTTACTCAATGGAATTAATATATAATCGAAACTAGATAAAAAAGTTTTTAAAGCATGCTTAAATAAGCTTTGCTTGCTATACCTAGCTGAAACCCGTCAAATATGACGGAATATTCGTTCGCGACTTTGCGAAGCCCTAGTGTATATTTATTGTACCTTTTTTTATGGTGGTAGCAACATGCCTTAAGCGGCTGGTTCGGGTTTGCTGGCCCGGGGTTCAAGCCCCGTCTCCAGCCGTTTAATTGTTTTTTTTTAGCCGTGAATTCAAACTAAATTACGTACCTTACACGAAGTTAGGACAGACAGACGAGCGAACAAACGGACAGACAACGGAATTACTATATTGGATGTTTTGCGGCCGAAATGAGAGACAGAGATAAACCGGTGTAAAAAAAAGAGGTTAAACCCGTGTAAGTAATGTGCAGGTAATATATTTATGTATATATGATAAGTTGACCCTGTATAGATATATTAAGAAAGAAAAAAATGACAAATAAAATACGTTTCAGAAAATATACATATATTTTTTTAAACGGTAATTAAATTGATGTGTTGATTTTAAATTTTATATTTATTTCCTCGTTTCATCTTCTCAACTTAACTTAGTTTAAAATGTATATTTTCATATGAGTGAGGCTGGAATAGATTTGAACGAACTGTAGTAATTTAATGGAATATATACCAAGATCGATAAAAAAATAAGAAAAACAATATGTCAAATAGTGAATTTGTGTGAGTGTGTGTATTTGCGCGTTTTTATGTATTCGTGTGTGTGTTCACATGTGTGGGAAGAAAACTTCATCGCGCGAGTTTATACGTAAGGGATTTTGTAAATTGCTCAAAACTTAAATATAAAATATCGAGATCTGCAAAGGCCGTGTCATAGGTATCTAGAACTCTATGTTTTTTACTAAGTATTTGGCCACGATGTTTAATATTTCAATATAAATATTTCAATATTTCAATATTTTTCAAGGTTGAAGAAGGATGTTGTGGAACTTAATGCAAAATAAGTATGACTTTTTTACAAAAAGTTGTGTTAACCATTGGATATTCTTAATTTTTATTTTAGTACCTCTCGTGTTATATGTCGTAGTTCTATTGCTTGTTCTATTGTTTTCAAATTAACATATTTGTTTTATACTCGGAACGTCAAGACATTTCGACTGCCTCAAGGAACGAGGCAGTAACTCAATATTTTAGGTATTTGAGTTAGTACCATTTTTAGGTTTAGGCCATGATTGCCTACCTACAGTAAAGATAGCAGTATCTCAAATGCAATATTTAACAGATAAAAATATGAATTTTACAAAACTAGTAAATCAGTTAACCATTTTTCTTCCATGTAATAATGAAATAACTTAAGTTACTGTTTTAATTTAACTTACTGTTATAATAAAATATCTCAATTATTAGTAAGATCGTCTTATTATTACCTACATACACAAAAGAAAAGAAGATTCAAAACAGAATTAGAAATCCGGTTCGAAACTTAAGTGTCCCCCTGTTAAATCTATTTATTTGAGTTACTGCCTCGTTCGTTCTGGCAGTCGATTTAAGGCCGATGCCACACTACGCCAATCAACCCCGCAACATTTATTTTATACAATATGCGCGCAGTGCGCCGCCCAAAAATCTCTTTCTAAATTGAAATACTCGTTCTATTAAAGTATTATTACAGACCACTGGATTATAGAATGTGTACCAGGACAGAATGGTGAGACATTCCATCCTCTGCGACTAGGATAAGGGAAAAAGGACGAAGGAAAAAGACGTGATTGTTTATTAGTTTATTGGTTGTAAAAATTTATTCCATCTAGCCTTTTGTATGGGATTCTCACATATCCATAAAAAATCTATTTTCTTAGTTTATATAAAAAAATAATAAATTCGCGTTATTTTTATTAATATTTCATATTTTACTTTTTCTTGTAAAATAAAGGAAACACTGTGTAAACTGAGAACTCGATGTCAGACGACTAGGCATATATTAAATATTTCCTGCGTAACCCTTTTTACATAACTGTCGTAAATCATTGTCGTGCTACCCAAATAAAACAACAATAAATGTATTATGATAGTGTTAAATAAAACTAAGTTTTGCCAACGACATGCAATCTTCTTCAAATGCTTTCTACGTAATGGCTTGACAAGAAGAACCGAAATTATTACGAAATTTATAACAGCGTAGTAAATAAATCTAGACTAGATTCTAGATTTCTGAACGACTGCCTAGTATTCAGGCGTAGAGAAAAACCCGGACAATCAGAATATATTTATTTTCAATTTTCAGAATTTTACTAGGCGCCATTCTAAATTCCTCTTTCTGATCATCCTTTCATCATGTGTAATGAATTTATCCCGGGATCCTGATATTACAGTTTATTTTATTTTATTCCAAACATATGTGTTTTATTTTATTTTTCTATTTCCACCTTTTTGTCTGCAAACGACGGTAAACGAAGTTATTTTGTTTCATTTCTAATTTTTTTGTTTTTGTTTATCATAATTATAATATTTTTATCACGTTTAAATGATTGATTTGTTTAATTTATATATTTGTTTAAAATTATGAATATTTATTTCACACTGTTTAAAAAACAAATTATCCTGTTTCATTTCGCATTGACCTCTGTTCAGTTAAGTATACCTATAGCGGACATTTTTAAACAAAATATTATAAATGTTGGTATATATCACTAAAAATTACTTTTTTGTCTACCGGTTACGAGACATAACCCATCTCTTCGTCAGGACAACCACTACACTAGCATATAAATATCACTACACACCATACCCATAATATTATTTATACACCAACATCTTTACAAAATACTCTTCACATGCGTGTTATTCTAACTAAAGGATTACAGCATGCACTAAGAATATTTTGAGTTTGTCCAAATTTTTCAAAATATAGTACCTACTGGATTTTTGCCAAAGAGACATCATTAATCAATATGATAATATTATAGATGTCTGACGGAGACGAAATTATATTTTTATGAGAAAATAGGTACGGAAAGGAGTTCAAAAAATTTTTTTAATGATATTTCAGGGGTATTCTGGTGTAATGCTAATAATTCTAAAGAATCTCATTAAACATATAAAGAATATTGCTAAATAAATCCAAATCACAAAAAATAGATATCTCATTAGTGATATCTGTGGTCATTTAAAGGGAATGAAAAGGTGGCATTTAGGGAAATGAAATGTCGTTCGTACTAAGGATTATTACAACACATTTACGGAACATGTTGTAAAATTCAAATATATATACAACAATCAAAAATTTGAAAGACATGATATTCTATCTTGGGTGGAAATGGTAAACGTTACATTGTGTAAAGTGATCAAGCCAGCCGTGCGATAGGTCGTAAGCTCTATGAACTCCCAAGGACTTCCATACCTACTTTCCCATAAAAATATAATTTCGTCTCTGAGACATCTATAATATATATTGAACATGCCTTAAGTTTCTTATCAAAAAAAAATTAATAATTTGAATAGTGGAGAGAGTGAGACGGGGTGGGATCTATAAGGGGTGTTGACAAATCTTGTGTTTTACCTGATAATTTTAAATCAAACAGAGGACTGTGAGGAAAGCTTATTTGATTACTAATTTACGGGTATAAACACCAACACAACAAAACAATATGGCTCGTATGTACGGCTTACACAAACTAATTTGATTGTCTTTCTTTTAAATAGAAAGAGTTATACCCACCGTTCTTTTATTCGTAGCATCAAAAGTTAGATATCGTTATTAGAACACAACATATAAAGTAAATCAAATAAAATTGACGGTAGAAATTTTTCAATCAATTCATATTTGTATTGATGTACACCATCTGAAAATATTTATTACCATACCTATGCAATCTATTTACTAGAGAATTCAATATAAAATTTGTAGTTTCAGGCTGGCAATGAGAAATTATGTTTTTTCTGGTAAACCAAGTAGGAAAGTGGTACATTATTAATGAATTTATTTCGGGGCAATCTAGAAAGCTATTAACAATTTTATGTTTATATTATCAATTATGAAACATTATTACAAAGAATTTGTTGATGTATGAGTTAGTCATTGCGAGAACAAAATTATATACAAAGGTTAGAAACTATTACTACAAAAAAACGGGTTTAATTAGAAAGTCCAAAAAAACACACAGAATCGATAATTCCAAAATGATGACGATAAGTTTATTTGATTTTGTGTTCTTGTTTTGTGCTAGTGTACGAGTATATGGGAATTAAAATATGGTTTCATGTTGACGTGTGTTGAATGTTGAATTGCTTGTTTAGCAGATAGTTGTATTGTGTTATAAATCAAATCGGTGTCACCGGTGTGGCGGATATGATTTGATGTTAATGCGTGTGATTTAATGTTATTCGCGAAGGAATCAGTATGACTGTGCATCTCTGCCAAAATGCACAATCAGTCTGATGCATGTCGAATGAACGCTGAAGGCGTGTGTATGAATGGGTGTCGAGTGTGAAGGTATATGACAAGCTGAGTGGGATACGATACTGGACGAACAGTAAGAAGTACTCACAATTAACTCGTTGGTTTATTGAAGTCATAAAACTTTACATGTTGGAGAATTCGGTCTACAACAATATACGCAGCTCGAGTTTGAGCGTGGTATCGCGGGTGCTGGTCGGCGAGAGAATGGTTTGGTACTTTGCCAGCACCTCGGGCTTCTCGTTGAGCGATATCCCTCGAGCGCGATTGTTCCGTTTGGAACGCTCGAGGGACTAGAGTCCAAGCAAGTCTGGCTCCACTACTCTAGTAATATGGAAGTGTCAGATTATTTTAAAAAGATTAATCAGGATCTTACCAAATAATTAAGGATCCAGAAGTACGATGAAAAAAAATTAAGGTATTATCACAAAATAATCTTTGAAAAAATGTGTTTAATTTAAAACAGGCCTATTCACCAAACCTTCCCTAAACATTGTTTCTAACATCGTTTAACTCCATCACCCTTTTCTTGCCCTCGTGTGGGTATCTCTAGAATAATAAACAATCTAGAAATCTCGCTATTTCTTGGCAAATTGTCACCCTTCAAAGTAACCCCCGGCTACATGCTAGTGGGGGTGACATTGTCGCACCAGTTTACATTTGCACATTTATGATGTCACATTAAGGAGACGAGTCGTTACATTTAGATTAGATTCCTTAAGAAATTCATTAAAGTAAACACTGTTAGTAGGTTAAGATATAAGTTCTTAAATTTATTTAAATTAGAGTAATTACATATGTGGAGTATAGAAGAAAAGGCAGCATTATCAAAAAAAATTAATGCAGTCAACGAGGATTGCTAATTTATTATGTACTGAATTCGAGATTTTATAGGAAACAGGCTACATAAATTAATTGGAAACATGTTTGTGGAATGGTTAGGTACACAAAATCTAGAATTCAGTACATTTGAAATAAGTAATCCTCGGATACTACATTCAAAACATTTTGTAATTTTTTTGATATTCCTGGCTTTTCTTGTATACCCAACATATAATATAATAGAATAAAATTGAATAATTTTGTAAAAAATTTAAAAAATTTAATAATACTAGTGGTAACCTGTAACATATTTTCTTGTTCTAAAGTAAGAAACTACACTATACATCTACGAGGGCGAATCAAATACTATCTCCAACTTCGCCATAACACAAAATCAAGTTTGTCATATTACCTTCTGCGCATTCGATCTCACCATTTGCCTTTCGTCTGTAACGGTATTTACATGTCCGCTTCGCTAGCAGTTTACACCAAAGAGAAACAAAGAGCAGCGATGTTATGTTATGACAGTGCTTTATTGCATAAAAGTGTTTTACTGTGGATCGAGAAGTTTAAAAGTGGGCGAACGAGCGTAACGCATTATGGACGAGATAAGGCAGCCCGTTAGCCTCTACCACGAATGACAAGATTCAGCAAACTCGAGAATGATTCCAGCGAAAAAAATTACCATCGGAGTATATGGACACGAAACGCGGATTCTTACAGGAGGGAAAAAATCCCGGGCACCAATGTAGGCGTGACCCTCAAGAACATGAAAACCATTAATATAATGAGGGTAAAATTGAGAAGACAAAATAAAAGATCTTCAATATTATTCGTGCAATGTAAAACGCATGCCTTCCAAGGTCAATAAACACGTGATGTACGACAGTGCGCGGCGTTTGCTATGAACGTTTACGGCGCTGTGCCAACCTGGCGGTATGCTAAATACACGTGTATTACACACTCGAACAGATTTCAACCAAGTACTGCATAATCTCGCTTTTAAGTACCAAGCCTGTTTCATGAAGAATATATTCATTTGAGCGTTAATTGATGAGACCTTCCTATTATTATTTTTTTATATAATTGCATAACAGATTGTTTCGTTTACTATGCAAGTTATGATGTGAAATATGTACCTATCCGGTGGCGATCTTCTGTTTGATGCTTTCAATGCAATCATTTTATACATAGACATGATCGCTTAATTCATTTAAGAGTTGCACACTATGCTATTCTGTTCACTGTTCTGTAAAAATAAACTTTTTCGCTCTTCTAGAAACTGTTGCCTGATTTCTATATTTTTAAGTGTGTTGTATCCGAATACGCAGCAGGCACCATTTATGAGAAAAATTAGATTTTTTTATATATATGCGAACACGGAATACGTATCATATCAATATTCTCAAACTAAGCCAAACGTTTATGCTATGAAAATAGGACAAACTTGATGGTCTGGAGTGAGCGCGGAGTCGAACCCGCGAACTTTGGATCACGAGGCGAGAGTCCTAACCGCAAGACCATCAAGCTACTCTTTTTTTTATATAAATAAACACAATTTTAACAAAGATAAATATTTCATCAGTGCGTAAAAGCTAGGTACCTATTCAGTCCTTTCGAACGTTTTATTTCTACCTAGAAAAACAACAAACACTTTTAGTACTCGTATAATTCCTCGAAAAATTACTCACGCTCCACACAGTTTTTTCTTCGGAATATTTTGATTATGTTAAAAATTATCAAAAAAACAATACTGTATTTGAATCCCCAGGGGACATCATTAACAAAAATATATATTCTAGATGTCTCATAGAGACGAAGCTACTTTTTATACGTGAAAGTAGGTATGCGAGTATTTTTTTTGATGTTCAAAGGGCTTACGACCTATCGTACGTTTGGCTTAAGTGATCATCTTACACAATGTAACGTTCACCAATTCCACTCATGATAGACTGACTAACACAATATCAAATTTTTGGAAGTTGTTTGGTTGCACACCTTGTTCCATTATGTGAGTTTATTTTTTTACCGCCCACTGTAGTTTTGTCATTGCCATAAACTAGTATAGATGTCGCCGTTGGTATGAGATAACTTTATTTTTTATTTTATCTTTTTGAAATAATCTTTTTTATGCGTATTATATGACATTCTTCCGGATAATAAACATTACACTCTTATTACACCTGAAAATGATTTAAATTTGTAACTCCTTTTTAGACCAGTTTTTATATATTCGGAATATTTTGAGTGTGTTTTAAATATTTAAGAACACAATACTGAATTGTATCCCCAGAGGGACATCACTATTCAAATATGTGGTTTAATTTTCCAAATTAAAAGTACAAAAATACCACATTTATTTTTCCCAAAAAATAAATTTGTAAAATAAGTTGTACTTCACAGTTTTTCTGACTTCGGATTCGTGTTCAGAAAACCTTAAAACATGCATTGACATTCATGTCAAGTGAATAAATTTGATGCAAAACAGTATAAGTAAATATTTTTGGCAGAGTACAGAAACAATTGGGTTAGAGATCTCAATGATCGAACGATGTTACTTGCTCATACTGATTTTTTCCCCTAGCGTTAAATCAGATAGCCTTTGTATCACCACGAATGAGCTTGCATGAGAAGATGTATGAATGTAGCCGAAGCAAAAGTGGTGTGTCAAGATAGAAGAAAACGGCGTTCATCCTCTCTGCCTACCCTGCGGGGAAACGGCGTAATGGTTAGTTAGTTAGTCACCACGAATATTGCGAATTTTGTTAATAACAATTGACCTATTTGTCTCCACTCAAAGCCTTGCAAGATCATTTCCACAGTCCGAAATTGATGAGTCGAAGAGGACTCCCTAAAGGGATTTTAGTTTTTATATTATTGTAAAAGAGATTTACCATTCACCGTGCATTTTATGAAGTGAGTGTCTTATAGGGAAGCGATATTCTGTCTGACATGATACACGTCACGTACACAATACTACTCACATACCGACATGAGAAGATGCCTCTGGACGGGTGGGCATCATCTTCCAAATACCTACGGGTGAATGAATGCGCGAAATCTCAAAAAAACGCATTAAGTACAATCATAACAACGTCGATACAGAATGAGTCAATCTTTAAAAAATTCAGTTAAAAAACAACAATATTTATCATAGAAATCAATAAATAGCCTTTGTTTTTTTTTATTTTTAAAAAGTTATTTTCTTAAATAATTAATAGGTATATTTTGAATTCGTCGATCATTATTACTCCCTTTAAATTATCTCGTGGCGTCTGCTTGCTTGCTTGCCGTCGAAAAAACTTTGGATCGATTTTTGACCCTTTTCCCGTAATCCAATCGAGCTGAAACTTTGCAAGCAGACTCGTGGCAACGATCAAGAAGATCTTTTAAATTTTCGTTAAAAAAAAAAATAATTATAGTATAATTTCGGATTTTTAGAAATTTTAATCCTTTTTTCAAATTGGAATCATTACAAAAGTGTGATTATTAGCAACGGCGGCCCGATAACGTCGCGGAATATTTTCTAAATTTGAATTACTCCGTCGGTATACATAATAGGTACTTCACTATGAATTTCTAAAATCTAAATTGACTGAAAAATGTTTTTAGAACTTAATCTTCAAAGCATGAAGTGTCTTATCAAAGCTCAAAACATCTGACATTTTAGAAATATATTAAATTACTGTAAGTTTAGTGTTATGTTATATGTTTCAATTCGTCTTTAATTGTTGTTATACTTTACAAAGAAAGGGAGTATAATAAAAACTTGGTTTTTATGAGTTACTTTTTTTTCAAGTTAACTGTTTTTGAACCATGTTTACAGTATACCAGTATTTAGTTTAAAGTATTCCAACAAACTAATGTACGATATTTCTAATAAATAACCTTATATTAATTAAACTTCTCAAAATACACTTAACTGCTAAAAAAAATTTTTTTTCAATCTCTTAAATCTAAGAATTTGTATGACCTTGAACTTGAATGAAATGTTGCGCCAAACGATATTTATTAAAATTATATTAACATTAATTTTGGGCGTTATTTCTCAGAATACATCTTTTGATTAAATGTGTGTACTTAACGCCTCTAGCGCTTATTTAAATTTAAATTGAAAGTAAAATTAAATAATGTTTACCTATTTTAATTATTATTTGAGATTCTTGGATTAAATATTTTTTTACATTAAGAATAATTCCGGGGAAACTTTAAGTGAGAACTTCTTGGGTCGGTAACATTATTTTTTATAAGAACTATAAAAAAAAAATTGGTTTTAACTACGGTTTGACTTATGGTGACCTCAGGCTATGGTATGAACGTGCCCTAAAGTACCAAAGCGCGACCAATCGGAGGCCTTAGAGACGTGCCTGAAACGTGCCGACTAGCGAAAACATGAACGAGAACAAGATTGGCACAGTTTTATACCGCGCGCCGTTTCCCTACAATTTTATTCCTTCTTTTACCGTAGAGCCATTTACACATTCTGAACTTTATGAACTCAACTAATTGTTACATCAATATTGTAGTCGCACTCTATAAATCTCTAAGAATTCAAAATAAATCAGTAAATATAACTACGTGAGTACCTATTTTTGCTACTGTGTGCCTTTCTTATTAGCTTGGCACACGTTACACTATATATTGAGCACCGGAAAATCTTGTGGGTAGAATCGGTTCTTCATACTCAACAATGGTGGCCATCACCATCTTCATTGAATATACTTTAATAGTATGTCAATTATTTAATAGATGAAAGTATGGTTTATTCGAGTCAATGACATGTCATTCAGAGAAAGACCAAGGAACTCCTGGATGACTCATTGCTCTAAAATCCTGCAGAGAAACGGCCTGGATGAAAGCGACACCCAGAATCGAAGAACACACACCCAGAGAAAGAGAAAAGCTGACCCCAATAGCCTACCTAGGTAGTGAGTTGGGACAGTGCAAGGAATATGAAGATGAATGTGATATATAAAAAAAGTACGAGCAATAACTTTTAATATTTATTTACAAGAAACTAGGTAACACAACTTATTATTTTCATTTGTCATGTTTAACAAAATTAACAAGGGCATTCAATAATAATAATGAGTGACAAGTATGCATGCGCATATTAAATTTTACGGGAGTGTCAGATGTGTAAATTATTTATACACTTATTTCGATATATTTTGCAAACTTTGAATTGAATTTATTATGTAAATAAATATATGTCTATCTACGTTAAATTTTATCTATCAAAACGAGCAAATTATAGTTTTAGATTGAATGCATTCCTTTACACTTTAAGCTTAGGTGCACTCTAGGACCCTGAAAAAAAATCATCCCTTCTTCCACTCAGATACCAAACACTGGCCATGCCATGATAATATTTAAGGCCTACGCTAAAGGCACTCTCCTGCCTTTTTCCTAAAACCAAGGGCCCCTAGCGTAACAATAATTAATTAAGGATAAATTATAGAAGTATCACAGAGACGAAGCTATTTATATATAAGAAAAGTGGATGGAAGTCTCTTATACAATGGCTCAGGGCTTACAACCCGTATGAGCTAGCTGAAGTGATCACTCTACACAATGCAACGTTCACCAATTCCATCGTAAGAACATCCATATATCAAGAACATTTCATATATTGAACTGGCCTCTTGACGTTCTTACGTTGCATTATGTAGAGTGATCACTTAAGCTATCTCATACAGGTCGTAAGCCCTGAGCTATCGTATAAGAGACTTCCGTCCACTTTTCTCATAAATAAATAGTTTCGTCTCTGTGAGACTTCAATAATTTATTCCTAATTAATTAATCATCCCTCTGGAGACAAAATCCAGTAACTGTGTTCTTAAGAAATACTTTCATATAAATATTGTTAAAAATAATTCATTTACATACAGAAAAAAATCATTTTGTATCCAGTCTAATTCGCGTTCAGATTTACGTAAGCAATATTTGTTGGCAAATAAATCAATGTTCATGTTGGAAAAATAAAATTACGTCGAATAAATCAGATACCCGAAAATAAATTTTAGTAACCCGGTTATAATTCAAATTGTCTTAGTTTTTCAATGAAATAAAATATCATTTTTAATATTACTTCTTTTTTACATATTTTACAACAACTAACTATTGCAAAGCAAATTTCAAAACATTCATTAATCACAAGAACCAGCTTCACAATCGTAAAAATTTCCGAAATAATAATATCACGGTTTCAATATTTTTATAAGTACAACAGCATAATAAAATAATCAATCAGAGAAAAATGAATAAGTATAATAAAATAAAATTACTCACAATTTCAACATCTCCTTCTCATGTGTGATATTTTAGTGATCACGATTCTGTTTGCTGCAGTTCACAATATTGTAGTTTGACAGTAAATCTCACGATTAGTTTTTCAAATATTTTTAGCCAGGATTTTCTCCATGGTCCCTTCTTTTTCACTTTTTTAATATTACCTGATGTCGACACATGCTTCTTATAGTATTCGCGAATCCACATTTGTTGTTGGCATTAACGTCACGACCTCTCTCTTCCTTCTCGTACTACCCACCTTCCCGACTAGTTCAAAATCCACTGCTTGACTGTCCAGTATATTGCTCCACCTGTAATTAATTAGCACCTACTACGTATATTGTCACCATCGGGTGATTGTCTACACCCTTAAAACAAGTCGTCGGCTTCGTTTGAAAAGGTATCCAATTTGTCGACATTATAGCACACCTAACAAATCTGCTAAGAACATAAGACCCGTAACTTAGAATTCTAGGAGCGGGGATACAAATTGGCAGCCACCCAGTTAAATGAAAAATTGGACAAGGCTTCAAACCACTTGATTTAGTGAAATATCGAATTAGTTACCAGTTAATAATTAGTTATCACACTTATTTTAAGGTATATTGTTATTTAAAATTTTCAACATTGAAAAATGTGTATCTAGGTTTAAGGTACCTAGTTGGCATCGCTTATTGTTTAGTATAATATAATCGTCTAATATTAACGCACATTTATGTGTTCTGTATATATTTTTTTACACCAAACAAAAATAAAATGAAAATATATTTTTTAAATTCATCTTTTGTGAGACGGATTACTGGTATATCATGATTCCCTTGACTAGATCGGATTGAAAGGAAACTTATTGTTGTTCTCAATGTCGACGACTTTCATTTCAAGCAGGTAGGATATTCTAAAGTAAGTAAAACCAGGCTTGCGTGTTCTTTGAAATATTCAAAATTTCTTCACGTGTATAATCTTGGGCAAGGAAAATAATGCAAATTGATACCTTTTTAATGAGGATTTGGACTCCAATACCGTGGAAAAAAGTTATGTCATTCTGCTTGAACTTCTTTTTAACGAAGCACCCAAAAATTTTCTGTGGGTCATCCTACGCTGCTTGCTCTGGTGGGCTTCATCTAAGGAGGGATAGGAGGATGACGATCTTTAATGCATTGGACAGACAAAGTGGAAAAATCAACGGGAACTTCTCTGATGACAGCTGTCAAACTGACATCTGAAAGAGCTTGAAAAATTAATATTCTTGAGGGAGCAAAGGCGCACCAGAAAACGATACTGATATTTTTATCAATATTTCTAACTCATTCAATACACTTGTTCTTCCTTAAGTGTTCTATCGGGTCCCCCCGACATTGAAGATCGCCCCAGAGAAGCCACTTCTATCTTGGGTAGCTCGCGGCAACCCCTCGACTCTCCTTATCCCGGTCCATTCTCGGATCTTTTTAAGCCAGGTCATTTCTAAGCCGGCCATTCTGAACTTCGACAACCAATTGAAGTAGGGTATATTTTTCTCCCTGATTATGAGACTAAAATACGATGTCTTATGTAGCTTGATTGTTGTAAATGATTTTCTTTGGAAATTTGCTCTGTGTAAAACTTCAGTGCGAGTTATTATGTCAGTCCAGTATATCCTTAACATTCTGCGGTGAATCCACATTCCGAACGCCTTCACGCGGTTTATAGAGCCAACCCTGAGGGTCCATGCTTTGACACCGTAGAGTAGAACTGACAGCAGATAGCATTTGATCCATCTTTGTCAGAGCTTTCTTTCAATGCACACTTACACTTTTACACAATATTTTACACTGCGAAACGTTAATTGTTTACTTTCAAACTTACACTGATCCTTACTCACACAAATCAGAGAAAACATGAAATCGCCTGGACTATTTGTTACGTTTGTATTTTTGTAATACAATATGTTTTCCGAATAATATTAAACAAATCAGCGAACGACCTTTCAACGTTATGTTTTTACAAATAATACTAAAACAAAGCATATATAATATATATTCGAAATGTTTCATTAATACGCACACTTTTCACATTTATTTTCACTCATTTATTGTCATTAATCAATGTTATTTCTATATGTCTGAACTATCGAATTTGGTTACGCGCATTAATTTACACTTAGAATACAAACAGTCTATTTAATTTCCCACTTTATTGTCAATAATCTCGATACTGACGCAACATGCCTGGACTACACCGATAATCGAAAATATATTGAAAATAATTTGTTCGTCATTTTCTTGCGGTAAATATCGCATAAAGAGACGCGCTCTACAAAGTATTATTTCAATTGATTGCGCAATGATTACATATAACAATCTTAGTACCATAAACAAATCCGCTTCTTTTTTGAGCTGTCAAATTTGTTTTTGAATTCAGAGGAAAGTCATTAGGGATGGAAATTAACATTTTTAAAGTTTATTTTTTATGATAAATTATGAAAAGGAACCATTATAAGGTATTTCTAATGGCAGAATATAGTTTGTGACACTACTAATATAGCACGCGAAGCTTGATTTGTATTACGTATTGTAATACGCTTTAAGGGAGTTTTCGTATTGATTATTGTTCGCTTGATCCAACGATAGAATAATGAACAATCAATTATAATTTAAGATTTTTAACTTTGAATTACGATATAAATTGTCTTTCAATTTTGAAAGCAGAGAAACTGCGTTTAATCGTTAAATATCGTTCTCTAATATTATTTTTATTTTATAAGAACTTTCATATATTCACAGCAAAAAACAAAAGGTAAAAAAACTACCTGACAAATTCTTAAATACACATCTCATAGCCAATTCCCAACGGGACTGTTTTGTGTGGAAAATGAAGTGTTCAATTTATATTGCAGATCTCTTGAGAATACACGATTAGTGTTCGGAAAATATGACTGTGTTTTCGCCTGCCCCTGGAGACCAGCCAAAATTGGAGACAGTTTCCAACTCTAAAAAATCCTCAAGCAGGTGCACGCATACTCCCGCTGGTAAGAAGGTGTTTTCTTGTTCTCATTGTCTGTTCATGAGCAAGCAGAAAGCTTTCTTAAGGATTCACGTGTTCTCACAAACTGGAAAGAAATTATTTTCATGTACGCAGTGCAATTATTCTTCCAATCAGAAGTCGCGCTTAAAAAGACATGCTCTTACGCACACTGGAGAAAAATTATTTTCATGTTCGCAGTGCGATTATTCTTGCAATCAGATGTGGTACTTTAAAAGACATGCTCTTATGCACTCTGGAGAAAAACTATTTTCATGTTCGCAATGCGATTATTCTTGCAATCTTAAAAAGTCATGCTCTCACCCACACTAGAGAAAAATTATTTTCATGTACGCAATGCGATAATTCTTGCAATAAGAAGTCAAGATTAAGAAATCATGCTCTTACCCACACTGAAGAAAAACTATTTACATGTTCGCAGTGCGATTATTCTTCCAATCTTAAATCAGGCTTAAAAAGACATGCTCTTACGCACTCTGGAGAAAAAATATTTTCATGTTCGCAGTGCGATTATTCTTGCAATCAGAAGTCAAGCTTAAAAAGTCATGCTCATACCCGCACTGGAGAAAAACTATTTTCATTTTCGTAGTGCAATTATTCGTGCAATAGGAAGTTTGCTTTCAGAGTAAAAATTATTGGTTAATTGATCAGCTTAATTCAGCTTGTAATATTAAATATCTGACTGATGTAAAGTTTTTACATAAGTCGGTCAAAGGCAACTTTTATCTAATTAGCATAATGCAATGCTCCCTTTGCGTTTTTTTTCTAATGCTTAATTACTTACTTACTATCACGCCATTTCTCCGTGGAGTTAAGCTGAGAGGATACTCTTCTGTCCTGACATATAACTCTCACCTCACCATTCATACATCTTCGCATGCAAGCTCAGCGGTTGTTGAGGCTTCTAGCGGGACCATTTCCCAGTATCTGTTTAATCTGGTCGTGCCATGTCTTTTGCGATCGCTCTCTCTTTCTGGCATCATCAACACTTGCTCTTATATTATATATATATTCTATATATATATATATATATATTTACCATTATTTCCTCATTCATTCGCTCAACATGCCCAAACCACCTGACTTTCTAATGCTAATTATTAATTATGAATTTCCTCTATAGTTTTTCAATTATTGTATTCATTTAAGATCTATGTTAAAATACATGTAACAATAAAGAAGCGAAGGAATTCAATCTCATATCATAATTTTTAAAAACAGAAAAATTTTTCATCTCATAAAGAAAAGAATTAAAAATAGGTGACAATAAAATGTTACATATATATGTAAGTAAATACCTACCTCTTAAGGTTTCCCCAGGTAAAGCGTCACATTTTAGACACATGTGTGAGTTTATCATTAGTGAACCTGCTATCAGTGACAATAGCCCTGATGATTTTAAACATTGGTTAGTACGTTGAAGCAAGATTTATACGTAACCATATGTTTTGAATAAAGATTGATTATTATAACCAAACCGGGAAAAATCAAAGAAGATGAAATGGTTTGCGTCTTAGCTAAGCCCTAGTTTATATAGTATATTACTGACGGTCCACGTATAGGCAATGGTAGCATATCGCTGTGGTACAGCGCTGGCATTTGCGCGTCTGAGGTTGGCTATGTCCAACTGTGTAATTTCGTTTTTTTAGCCGTGAATTTGAATGAAATTACGGACGTTGCTGGAAGTTATGGACCGACAGCCAAATTATCATGATTGATGTGGTTCCAGCTCCATTCTAATACACCAGAAAGTTATAATATTTCATAATATTTAGTTTCATAAGCATTTACCTCAATTTGATAAAAGTAAGAATATTGATACGACATGTATTCCGTGTCCAAATCTATATTTAAAAATGATATATAATATATATAGATATATATATATATATATAGATAAGATCTATATATATATTAGATATATATATATATATATATATGATTCAGAATGTATCGCAATAATATGATAATAATAATTATTCTTTTAAAATGGAATATTTTGAGTTGTATATTTTATTTAACTTTCTTCACAATTCATGCTTCAATGTAGGTAGGTACTGACTGCATGCCATTGCTTGATGCATATAGGGAGGGTAACCTATATTGGACCACTTTTGACATAATGGCACATATCACCAAATCCTTTCAAGCTATAAGAATGAAAAGTAGCTCAAAATATAGCTTGATTCAGTAGCTAGATAATAACAATCTGTTCTCATCGTAGCGTAGTCGTAACTATTAAAAAAATAATCGTTTAGTGAAGGTTGTCGTTCGGTCCAATTAACGCAACCAGTATCCTAAATTGGACCACCAGGATCCTAAATTGGACCAAATGAAAAAAATACGTAATTAATGAAAAATAAACACAGTTTAGTATCATGATTACATATATTTATTATTTAAAAGTAGTATGTATTCAAAAAGGAACAATTTTACTTAATAAAGTCTTTGGATACCTATCTTACTTAATCAACATTTTTTAATCTTATATCATGATTAATTATATATATTATTTGAAAGTAATATAATTTCAAAAAAGAATACTTTTACTTACTATAGTCTTTGGATGCCTATTTTGCTTAATCAACATTAAAAATATCTTAATCTTTATGGCAATTATAAAATTATAAACTCAAACATATCAAATAATCAACAACAATGCTTCTACTGAATGAATATACTGCTGAATGGGATAATACCCAATAATGTTAATTCAAGTAATCATCACATATGTCAGGGTTTGTGGTGCAGGTCTCATTAGCCATCTTTAGCACCGCACGCATTGCGGCCACTCGACTTTTATCGAAATAGTTCACACCACACGATGCTCATCATCGCCATCGTCGTCGTCGTCATTTAGTTCGATTACAACATCAGAATCACTTGAACTACTGGAAATTGACCCTTTTCGCTTCAAAGTCTTCTTCTTTACTGCTTCCTTCTTAACTATTCTTTTTTTGCTAGCTTTAGTCGTTTTAATTACAGCTTGTTTTTTTGCTTTACCTACTTGTCCTTTTCGTTGGATACTTTCTTCTAAAGATAATTTGTATGAGGATGAAGTTATTTCAGTAGCTTTTTGTACAGATCTTCTTTTATTTGCTTTATTATCTGGAAGGGGTGACAAAATTGCCAGTGATTCCATAATATTTTTATTGGACGTGTTGGTCTCTTTTGACGTGGAGGGCTGTATTCATTATATTTTGTTGTATTCAGCAATTTGGTAGGCTAAGCGCCGCGCGTCGGTAATAGTTAAACCAAACATGTGGTTTTCCACAAAAAAAGGTACTCTACAAACTCCTTTTCCTGTTCGATGGAGAAAACTGTCGGTCTTCCTTTGTGTGTCACATCATTATTAGCAATTTTATTAAGCAGTTTAGCGTGACGCAAAAATTTCTTTTGGCATTTGATACTGCCTGGAGATGGCATTTATACCCATTTCTTTAATTTTATATGTCGTCAACGCTCTTTCTAAGTCTTCTTTCCTCCATTTGTAGTACATCTTTTTACACTCGCCATCTGCAGTGGTCATCTAGATTGAAAAGAATTTTATTCAAATTTTGAACAAAAGTGGTTGCATTAATTGGACCGGTACAATTTAGGAACTCGGGAGTGGTTCAATATACGGACCATGGTATATTTTCATTCGTGTCAAAAAATAAGAACATAAACTCTACGGATTTGTGTTTATTTACTGGTATTTAAAACAGTATAAAACTTGCCTATTTATAGAAAATATTACAAAATGATGACTCACTATTACGACGAACAACTTCGTTAGACACCACATTCAAAATCAGCATCAATACAGTCCAAAAATATATTTTTTTCATCACAGTTGCAATATGTATTCAACGTCGGTACAAAATGGCGGAATGTTAGTGGCGCTGCAATCGCATGTTTTTCAATTGCCAGTGTAAAAAAATTGTTTCATTTTGGTAGTAAAACAGAAGTGGTCCAATATAGGTGCCGGTTCAATATTGGTTACTCTCCCTATATACTCTCATACATGCACAAGGCAGAATAGCCTAGGAAACGTTATACGAAAAATCATGAACGACCGTGAAAATTTAGAATTTTTATATTATTTATTAATGTAATGAATTACCATACATGAGAAGAATTCCTTTTTTTTAATTATGCTTTTGCTTTACCAAAGACAGATTTATCAAATCTTAATTTAATATCAATCCAAATATTTAAAAAATGTCTCACGAAGATACGAAGCTATTTTTTATATGAAATTAGTTATGGAAGTCTTTTTTGGGTGTTTATATGGCTTACGAACTATTCTACGGCTGGCTTGAGTGATCACTTTACACAATACAATGTTCCCAATTCCACCCGTCGTTGACTACCAAATTTAGACAATGTGTAATGTGATCACTTAAATCCAGCCATACGACCATTTGTCAGCTCTGTAAACACCCAAAAAAGACTTTCATACCTACTTTCCATATACAAAAAAATTTCGTATCTTTGAGACATGTTTAATATATCTTGATTAATGATGTCCCCTGTGGATATAATTCGGTAAGTATTGTGTTCTGGCACTAGACCGAGATGAGTGGAGGAAAATTATTGAGGAGGCCAAGACCCACCAAGGGTTGTAGTGCCAAGAGTGATGATGATGATTGTGTTCTTGAAAAATTTAAAAATGCTCAAAAGATTCTTCATTTAATATTTACGAAATAATTTCTGGCTGATGACACCATCACTTTTAAAATTATTTATTTCTGTGAATACTTTTTGACGAGCCTCCCAACTCTGCCCGCCTGGGACACCATTATCAAAAGGATGCCACATCCTCTCTTCAGAAAAGCACTTTAGTTGGCGTACTGAAATAATTCCGTTATTTAGTTTAGTGCCGCAAACGAATGAATGTAATAATTATATCATTCAACTCTACCATTGTGTTCTGTTATAATACCCGCGAGCATAATACACTGCACACTGCTTTTTGCAGGCTAATTTTACTATCGCTTCAGAAGATACTATAGTAAAACAGATATAAATGCTTACCATAAACCTAATTCGCAATACTCGCTTACGTCGAGAACTGTAACGTATGACACGATAATCTTCCTTCACATTGGATCCCACACACTTTATACTAAAATACTGCAGCAATCTTACAGTACAAGTACAATAATTAACATTAATAAATACATGTAATTTAATACATTAAAGAGAGGTGAATAAATTATTAAGAACCCACTGAAAATAAATTTTAAAACTAACCTAACTATATTTGCAAAAAAGACCTCGTTACTTAATTATTGATAATTCAAGAAATAAGTGATTTATACAAAATCTTGTCGATTATATAAAAAAACTTGTTCTCTTATAATATATTTTTTTGGGGTTTTAAGAAATTATTTATTTTTACTGTTACTATCAATTTTTGAGTATTCAGTTGAATTAGAGTTCCCATAAATATCGAGAAATTTCCTTGGAATCCTTTATATCTGGTCAGGTTGTTTAATATTCTATCTATTTGTGTGACAATAAATATATTAATAAATAATATATGTATATCTGGAATATAGTTTTTTTTGTAACATACCTAACTTTATCGATAACACGATTATGAAAAGGGTTTTTTGTAACTTGATTGTCGTAAAATGTTATTACAATGTACTTTACTTTACAAAACGCGCAAGGGGAGAGCTTGTGCCCAGTCGTGGAGTTTTGGAGCGACAGATATCGAGCGAAATAATCAAGCGAGTTCTTATCTAAGTGGTGAAATAAATAAAGACGAATATCATAAAAGTATGGAATAACCTGGCGAATGTTAAATAAAGTGTTCCCAGAGAAAATAAAGTGTTCATAGCTTACAAAATAGTGTGATTCAAAGAATAGCGTTTAGTTTTATTCGTATGAAGTGACTTTGTTCATTAATTAATTAATTAATCACTAATTTATAAATCGCTAATTAATTTCCAGTGTTTTCATTTGCCTTCCACAGTCACGACCAACGTCAATTCAGTAAAAATAATAGGTTCTCAGTTTTATATGTTTGAATTATTAAATTTAATGTTAGTATTTTTAAATCATATTATATTTCTATCAAATAACTAGTGGATATATATATATATATATATATACTATACTTTCGTGCTCCATATTATTATTAAACCATAGAAATTTTGCAGAAGCGTACACAAGGTTTTCGTACAACCTATATAATTATCGCTTTAGGCGACACTGGAATGATTGAATGCGTCGTGTTCATGATATAATAACATATTATAATTCAAGCTAATTAAATAATTATTTCCAAGAAAACGACAAAGCAAAGGCAACTTACTCTATGTAATATATATAATTTTGTATATATTATCACAAAGCTTTTACCGAGATGTTTTTCATAAGAGAAATAATCCAAAATACTCTTATATAAATGTATTTTAGTTAACGAACATACAATAATTTCGAGTGTGTTTTATTCGATTTTCTAATGAGACGTCATTGTAGTTATTTCCTTAAAAAATTGGAACGACTTGAAAACCTTTATTCATTATTTATCAGTAGCACTAAACAAAGGGATAATTCTAAACCTTTTGCCCCTTTCCAATACCAAGAGAAATTTATTTTAAGGCTTTGGCTGGACGCAGCCTATTAGTATTCGGGATTCGTAAATTATTATGGAATATCTCGAGTGTGTGGCATATGGTATGCCTGCCTTCCAGCTTGAAGGATACCTCTTTAATCCTTTTAGAAGGGCCTCACCCCTAATAATCATTTCAATAAAATTGAGAGATAGGCAGATTCAAATGTAGGTACTTATATCTATATAAATCTATCTATATAGAATAGTCAAACTATGATAAAAGTACTGAGAAGAAACAGACATTCTCGGATCAGTACAATGTAGAATAAATTTAATACGATTACCCGCAAGGAAATAATATATATTCAATATTTTTTTAGCATATTCAATTTTATAATTAAAATTTAAAATAACAAGGTTTATTAAATGTCATAAGTCAATACGGTCGTATAAACCTAAAAATTTGAGCAATTTTTAAATAATTTGGTTTCATTCTATCTAGAAAGATTTATGCATTAAAAATACATGTAACTAATGAATAAATTTTAAATTGATACATTTCCATACCCAAAATGTGACAAAATTCAAGAGAAGTTACAAGAAAAAGTGGTAAATTTAGATGGCAATGCCAGACAATTGCGTTAACGTATATACACTAGTTTTAGAATAATAATTTTTCAAAAATGCAAAGCAAAATACTATACAAAAATTGTTTGAATCTCAATTACCGCGCCAATTCTGTCAGCCTTATTATTTTTCTGGTACACTTTAGAATTGTAACCAATCTGTCCAATCGATCTATGGAATCGTTTCTCGTGCAAAATCTATGGTTGACATTTTCCGCGGATCGGCCTCCAGTGTCAGAGGCGACTTTGACGACTTGCTTGCGTTTTTCATGTCTAGATCAGCCAGGTAAATTATTTTCTGTTTTTATCATATTATCATGAAGTTTATATGTTTTTCATTTAATATTTACCGTGTATATTTTATTTGGAATCCATTACGTGATAAATACTCCGTCAATGGTGCGTAGAACTTTGATAAGTTTTCTTGCGAGACCTTTTAAATGTATACAAATAAAAGAATTTCCTTCATGTGAATGTTATTTTAATCTTTTCAATTTCAAATAAATAAACAAAATTTAAGTAATTGAGAATAAAGAAACGATACTAGAAATTCGAAATATTTCATACAACACTGAATCTGTCAAAATATTTTCGAATTATTGCGCAATATTTGTATTAGAAAATGCAATCACAACACCGACCCATACATTCTCATAGAGACAAACATAGCGCTCTATTTTTCCACTTGTGTTTCAAATTTATTTTTAAAATTTTTCTCCAGGACCAATATAACTAAACGAAGTTACACATTTTTTTTAAATTTTAAGCCCATATTTAGAGCCAAGATATTTTGTTCATTTTTTTGTTTTGGGTTTGGTCAAAAGCTAATAAGAATTTTTTGGATCGTCTCCACTAAATTATTTAGTTTGTGTATGTACAAAAAAGTATCCCTTATCAGGTATACATACGTGCGAGAAGCCTGGATACTGGCTAGGAATAATGAGCGTGCTCTTTATTCCTAGCCAATATCCAGGCTTTGTTTTGACATTGTTTTTGAATTTTTTCCGTTTTATCGCGGTGGAGAAATTATATTAAATTACGTGATGGAGCGACAATTTTTTCTATGATATATCTGTCTGAGAAGTTCAAGACTGGAAAAAAATTGTTTGAAGGCCTATTAAGTTCTTGAATGTTACGAAATATTAGGTCCTTACATATGAAATTGACGTTTAGTATGGGAGGAACATAAAGTCGATTTTTTTTTATTATAATATATTTATTTAATCAAAGTATGTACCATTGCTATCTATGCACTTTTGCCATCTCATAGGTAGTTCATCGATACCTTTACTAAAAAAACCATTCGGAAGGGAATCAATAAAATCTTTGAAGGCGGTTTGGACTGCCCCATCGGAGTTGAATTTTTTCCTTTGCAAAAAGTTATCCAAATTTCGAAAAAAATGATAATCTGTTGGGGCAAGGTCCGGAGAGTACGGTGGATGTCTTAGACATTCCAATTGAAGCTCCTCTAATTTGGTAGCCGTCTGTTGTGCAGTGTGTGGTCTAGCGTTGTCATGAAGCAGCAGTGGCCTAGAGCGATTAACCAGCCTCGGTTGTTTAGCAGCTAGCTTTTCCATCATGGTTTGCAGTTGCTGACAATAGACATCTGCCGTAATCGTCTGGCCAGATTTAAGAAAGCTGTAGTGAACGACACCAGCACTAGTCCACCAAACGCTCACAAGTAACTCGCGTTTGTTGATTTGCTTCACTCAAATCGTGAGGTACCCACCTTTCAAGCTTTTTCACCTTACCAATTTGCTTCAAGTGGATTAAAACAGTTTTATCACTAACACCGCAGCCTGTAGCTAACTCGGATGTGGTTTGCGATGGATTCCGCTTCCACAATAGCCTTCAATTCTTCATTATCAACTTTGGTCTCCGGCCGTCCACGGGGCTTGTTCTGCAGGTCGAAATTTCCAGAACGAAAACGTTGGAACCAAAAACGCACTGTGTTTTCTTTTGCGGCACCGTCGCCATACACATCATTAATCCTTCGAGCCGTTTCTGCAGCACTGGTGCCACGGTGGAACTCGTACTCGTAAATAACGCGATATTTCAAGTTTTTCATTTTGTAAACTGAGTCTCGCAAAGAAAAAAACAATTGAGGAAAAAACAAATGAATTATAATTTTCAAAACACAAATACATGAGTAAATAGCTGTAAAAATTTGGATTTGGAATTCCTAACCAAAGAGAAGATATTTGAGATCAAATTTGCCAGTACGGTAAAACGTCAATTTCATATGTAAGGACCTAATATTATGCACGCATTCCAAAAATGATAAATTATAAACTAGATAAAACAAAATTACTTTATTAATATAATTAATAAAAAAGTAACCCATAAATACCAAGTTTTTATTATACTCCCTTTCTTTCTAAAATATAACAACAATTAAAGACGAATTAAAACATATAAAATAACACTAAACTTACAGTAATTTAATATATTTCTAAAATGTCAGATGTTTTGAGCTTTGATAATACACTTCGTGCATTGAAGATTAAATTCTAAAAACATTTGTCAGTCAATTTAGATTTTCGACATTTGTAGTGAAGAACCTATTATGTATACCGACGGAGTAATTCAAATTTATAAAATAATCCGCGACGTTATCGGGCCGCCGTTGCTAATCAAACTTTTCTAATGATTCCAATTTGAAAAAACCAATAAAATTTCTAAAAATCCGTTAATTTATGTTAAAAAAATAAATAAATAATTATTTATTTTTTTAACATAAATTTGATAGATCTTCTTGATTGTTGCCACGAGTCTACTTGCCAAGTTTCAGCTCGATTAGATCACGGGAAAAGGGTCAAAAATCGATCCAAAGTTTTTTTTGACGGCAAGCCGGCAAGCAAGCAAGCAAGCAAGCAGACGCCACGAGTTAATATAAAGGGAGTAAAAATTAACCTTGTTATCACCACTTTAGCATTGAAAAATATCAACATGTTTCAGAGCCCATGGCCTCTTCGTCAGGATACAATTGTATACAAAAATACTTTAAACAAACTAAAGGTTTCTTTCATTCTGTTACGGTATCGTTGCTATGGTAGGCAAAAGAAAACTTCAAACTTTTATTCATTATACAGAGTCACATTAAAAAGTAATTATAAAAAGTAAATATTTATCCGCACATCAAATATTTTAAAATTAAAATATCTTTGTAACACTCAAAAATTTTGTGGCTTCTTCAGCTTCGTATTATATATTATAAAATGCTTGAAAGTTTGTTCTATCTCCCACATATTTTTTTCCTTAATTCTATTATAGATGATTTCGATTAACCGAGGTAGATGTTCTGATTTTGCTTACAAATGTAATTCCAATAAGCTTTTTACAAGCAAGGCTTCCCAAATAATATTACATATTCCCAATAATAATTTTATTAGTTGAAAATGATACATTGTTTAACTGAAAGCCCAATTTTACATTTACAAATAAAAAAATTTATTAATACCTACTTTTTTCTGTAAGTAAGTATTGGCTTTGAACTTTCCTTCTACCAGTAATCTTCAATGATCAACTATTCTAATTTCGAATGTCCGGCCATAGCTTGCTGGAATTACAACAATAACACTGTCTGGCCGCTAATGAGGCGCGGGCAACCGAATTTGACACGTTAATCAGTGAGCGGCTCAGGGTACACGCAAGGGTTGTGCCACCAAACTACACTGCATTTATATTTAACTAGCTACAACCCGTTATAAATGTAGTACTTTTACATGTGGGTTACTAATTTGGGTAAGATCTGTGGAATTGTCTAGATTTGTATAGAAAATGTATCTTAGGGAAAGAGAGGATGGGATAAACATTTTTTTAATAAATGAATATATAAAGTTACGGACGTTACAGGAAATTACAGACAGACAGAGAACGAAATTATTATTATTGGTATAATTATGTCCTGCGATTTTTATCGGGTGTGCGTCTAGAGTATATAAGTAAGTCATTTGTTTGTCTTTATGAAAAATATGGTATTACTAGCTGTAACCCTCAAAAACGACAGTATTTTTACATACTGGTTCCTAAAGACTAAGTTTTACATATTTATTTATAGCCGACAACTAATAAATAGTCATAACGATTTTATCGAAATATTAGCAATTTTTTTTTTATATTTTCCCTGCCTGCAGTTAAATGTACTATTCTAAGCCCTGGCGATTGGTTGGAACATGAAATGTTTCGCGTATTTGCTAAGTCTTATATATACTGTATTTTTGACGGGTAATGCAGGCTCGGCGATAGCAACATCGCTGTCGTTGGCGCCTTCGGGTTTGCTGACCCGGGGTTCAAGCACAATCTCCGGCCGTTTAATTTCGTTTTTTTGGACCGTTTTTAAACTTCTATGACCGCTTCATACCACACCGAGGCGCAGTGTAAATTCAACACAAGAGGAGGAGGCGGCGGGGAGCGGCCGGCGGCGGCGGCGGCGGCTGGCGGGGCGGCGGCACGTGCGGCGCGGCGGCGGCTGGGCGGCGGAGAGGGAGGAGGAGGAGGAGGAGGAGAGAGAGGAGGAGGAGGAGGAGGAGGAGGCGGAGGAGAGGGAGGATGAGGAGAGGAGGAGGAGGCGGAGGAGGAGGAGGAGAGGAGGGGAGGAGGAAGAGGAGGAGGCGGCGGAGGAGGAGGGAGGAAGGAGGAGAGAGGCGGGAGGAGGAGGAGGGAGGAAGGATGAGGAGGATGGAGGAGGAGGAGGAGGAGGAGGAGGAGGAGGAAGGAGGAAGGAGGAGGACGAGGGATGGAGGAGGAGGAGGGATGAGGAGGAGGAGGAGGAGAGGAGGCGGCTGTATTTCTCTATTTTCTCATTATTATTCTTCTTACTTCTTCTTCTTCTGTCTTCTTCTGCTTTCTAGGCATTTATTCTCATCTTCTCTTCTTCTTCTTCTTCTTCTTCTTCTTCCTTCTTCGATCTTCTTCCGTGTACTGTCCAACTAATGAGTTCCATTTCCAATTCCAACCTGGACAATGGCCCAGATTGACTATGTAGTCGGTTCTTCTCGTTCTCAGGCTGTATCTTCGTCGTTTCTGGGTATCGTTTTCATCCAGGCCTTTCTCTGTAGTATTTTGAAGCATTGAGTCGTCTAGGAATTCTTTAATCTTCCCCTGGATGACTATCGATGATGCTCCATAGACATTGCCTGCTTGACCATGTGGTCTGGTAGTTAATTTAACACATTGATGCTAATAATTTTTAAACCATTTTCAAAACTTTACGTATCCATTTTTTTATAATATATGTAATTAAAATTTTCAATAATTTTCTATTTTAAACAAAATTAAATTAAATATTAAGGACATCGACAGGCTAATTATACAATATTATTATTAAGTCGTGATTAAAAAAATCAAGTAAGACAAATTATATAAGTCTTACAGAGACGAAGCTATGGTAAAGTCGTCCAGTATAAAGGAAGTTTCTATATTTATCAAATAATTATTTTCAATTTAAAAATTGATAATAATTATTTTCAGGCGTATTCTATTATATATTATGTTAAACAATTCGGACGAATATCATACATACATTAAAAAGAATTTTGTCTAATATTCTGCTTTGAAAGTATAAAGGTATCATTACCAGCTACTAAATTTATGTATACTATCATGGAAAGGACCATACATGTATCTACCATAGTCCATTTGAATATATTATTATGAAAGAAACCGGTTAACAACATATATACAACATTCAAAATTTTGATATTGCGTGGATGTTCTTACGGTGGAATTGGTGAACGTTTAACGTGTGAACGAAAACTATATATAGTTTTTGAGATATCTTAATTTTATTTTCTTTCAGAATTTGTTCAATTTTACTAAAATTTTCATTTCCATTCATTGAAAAAAAAAAAACAATTCCATTATGTTCTCAGAACAAACATATAGAAATATTGTTAAGAATGTTCTTAGGTTTTCACGGCTGCTCAGAATCTTCTGGTGTGGGTCTTTTGGGGTATTATACCATGTTATTACAACCTTTCTGGCCGACGTTTCGGATCCCATTGCAGGGTCCATCACGCTGACATGCACCCTGCAATGGTATCCGAAACGTCGGCCAGAAAGGTCTTAATAACACGGTATAATACCCCAGAACACCCAAACCAGAAGAAATATTGTTGACAATATTTTTTATTTCTTATCCATAAAATAATGAAATGTTAAACAAATTTATTTATAATATTGTAAAAATAAAAAATATATAATTGCAACTTATGCGGGATTATGATTTTTAATAATTTTAAGTAATTCTCTATCTTTATCCCATCTGCGGAGCATTTTAATGTCAGGGACACACAATCACATTTTGATTTCTAAACAAATTAAATATATTTCTCCAAGTGGAGCGATGTATGTAAAATGACGTTATTCCCCGGAATTACCCATTGGATTATTTAGTGGTCCACATTAATCGGCCCACAAATTGGGGGCTTAACGAAGGATTTTATTGAATGGGTAACTAGGCAAGGTCATTATCGACAGTTGATCCAGTCCTTAAGGTATCATAAGATTTTACGACGGTGAAACGACCTAAGAAAGCCGTGGCTAAACTTCACGGAACTACTACAGGGCGTTCAGTCAATTTACCGAAAATGATTCTTCGAAGAACGTTTTATAGGGACAGAATTAGTTTTTCTCATTTTTCAGTTTTTTTGTGGAAACGTAAATTTTACGTGAATTTCTATTGGCTATGGGATGCAATGAAACACTTGAAATGAAATGAATTTTTATTAATTAACGGCTTGTAATTTGCATATAATTGGTCAGTATTTTAATAATAAAATGATCGGTATTTAAATTAAATGGTCATAACATTAAATGAATAGTCAGTTAGTTAAATATACGGTGGGTATTTTCTCATCATTAATTTATTATTCTGACCATTTTAATATAGAATAGCTTGTTGATCTTGTGGTTAGGACTATCGCCTCGTGATCCAAAGGTCGCGGGTTCAAACATCACTCCGGACCGGTAAGTTAGCCCTATTTTCATAGCATAAGCTTTTAGCTTGGTTTGATAATACTAAAAATATTTATGTGACACGTATTTCGTGTTCGCATCTCCATTAAAGAAAAAAATACTGACCATATGACAGTTGATCAAAATATACTGACTATTTATTGTATGTATATAATAATACCATTTTTTTTAAATAGAGATGCGAACACGAAATACGTGTCATATTAATATTCTTACTATTTTCAAACTAAGTTAAACGCTTGTACTATGGAAATAGGACTTACTTGCTAGACTGGAGTGAGGTTCGAACCCGCGACCTTTGGATCACGAGGCGAGTGTCCTAACCACAAGACCAACAAGCTTTATTTAATTATTTAATATACTGACTATTTAATTAGAATACAGACCATTTAATAAGACTTTTTTAAATTTTAATTACCTTAAATCACAAATTAATTACTAATTTTAATTATCTAAAATCACTCGACACGAACTTTACTGGAGATCTAAACTTTAATTCTCACCAATTTCGTAATTCGCACGAATTACTCTTCTATGGAACATTATACACTCGCCTAGTCCATGGTCGCACTTATTTCTGAACACCCATTGGGTTCTCGATGGTATTTCGCTTTTATCTGTGATTTACAATAAACTCCAACACAAACTGGCCCCGACCGCACGCGCTTCTGCGGATTTTCATTACAGGTCGCGTTCTAGAAATTTCTCATGACATGTATTGAATATGGTAATTTCACGAATATTCCCGTATAATCTTATGTTTTCGACTAACGTCGAGTTCTTCCTAATATTGGTAGATTGTTCAAAAGACTTCATTATGTAGTTTCTTTATTTTGGATTCTCGTGATAGTAATAAAAAATGTCGTCGACTTATAAATAATCTATATATTTAAGAACACATTAATATTTGTGAAGTTATAATTTTTCAGAACGAAGTTCTGTGAGAAACCAAATTAATTAATCAATTAAAAAGACATACAGAAAAATTTAATTCACGAAAAAATGTTTTGGCTACTACCGGGATTCGAACCCGGGCCACCTCCTTTCCGGGGCCGGTTATCTGACCACTAAGCTATAGAAGCCCTCTATGTTTACGTGAATATATCGACCATTATGTAATTCTCATTTTTATTAATTGATTAATTTTTATTTATATAATTCTTTGTAAATTAAGTTAACCATCATGTAATAAAATAATTGATTGACTGAAAATGAAACGTGTCTAGACAAATATCTACGTCGAAAATCTCTAAAATATATCTTTGTTATTTGATTTCTTCCCAAAAAAACCGAAGTGCGCTGTCATCTGTGAACCAATTGTCATAAATTTTCGAAATTCGTAGTGAAGTACCTATTATATTTACCGACGGAGTAATTCAAATTTTAAATATTCCGTGAAGTTATCAGGCCGCCGTTGTTTATCAAACTTTTGTAATAATTTCAATTTGAAAAAAAATTAAAATTTCTAAAAATCCAAAATTATACTATAATCATTAAAAAAATTTAACGAAAATTTGATACATCTTCTTGATCATTGCTACGAGTCTACTTGCAAAGTGTCAGCTCGATTGGATAACGGGAAAAGAGTTAAAAATTGATCCAAAGTTTTTTCGTCAAGCAAACAAGCAAGCAGACGCCACGAGTTAAAAGAAAGGAAGTAAATATGGAAAAAAACTGCTCGAACGTTCTTGTTGCATTGCATTGCGAAACGTACGCGCGGCAAAAGTTATTATTCAGAACATTTTGAGTCTGTCCAAATTTTCAGAACACAGTACTGGATTTTTGTCACAGGGACATTATCAATCAATCAATATATTATATATGTGTCACAGAGAAGAAATGATATTTTTTATGGGAATGTAGTTATGGAGGTCTTTGGGTGTTCATACGGCTTACGACCTATCGTACGGCTGGCATAAAGGATATTGCTTAAAAAAGCCAAAATCATAAAAATAGATTTCTCACTATAGTGACATCTGTGGTCGTTTAAGGGAATGAAAAAGATTGATATACGGAACATGTCGTATAATTTAAATATATACAACTTCCAAAAATTAAATAGGCATGGTATTCTATCACGGGTGGAATGGTGAACCTTACATTGTGTAAAGTGATCACTTAAGCCAGCCGTACGATAAACCCCATGAACACCCAAAGATTTTCATACCTACTTTTCCATAAAAATATAATTTCATCTCTGTGATACATCTATAATATATTGAAAGTTATTATTGTTTCACAGCGCGACATAGAACTCTACTGATAAAATCGAAACGTTGTTTTGACTTAGTGTGACCAGTAAATAAAGGTAAAAGTAAAGAAGTACCTACATGCGTTTGGAAAATTAATAGTGATCGATGCGATAGAAACAACACCGTAAAAAGTGTTCCACAGATGAGTGAAGTGAATTAGTGCGAAAATGTGTGAAATTCATATGCATGTTCATGCTAGAGCAAGTCGAAGACACTTGTAATTAGTATAATGGGCCGAATTTTGAATAATAATGTATCGTTTTTTTCTGTATCGTGTACCCAGTATTCTGTTTATGTCTCATTAAAAAAATAAAATTTATTAAAAATGATAGACAATTCGTGTGAACTTAAGAACAATGCTTCGATCAAATTCATGTCCAGTTACTTTGCGAAATAAATTTAAATATAAATTGCTTTTTTTTTTTATTATTTAAATTTCTTTATTTAAAATAAAAATATTACATACATACATTTTATATTGAATATTACATTTTTTTATACATGTTTTACTGTCCCCAGTAAAGTAATACTTGTGTTTGGGGACAGGAGTATGATACATAAGAGCATGATCAAATCAGTATGTTTAAGTTAATAATGGAACAGTGTAGAGAATACAAACATCATAAGATAGATATTAGTGACTCAAGGATACTAATTATTTCGGAGTAACGTTATTTTTTATAATTCTAACTATTTTTTGTTTTATGTATATTCTATTTTTTTATATGTTTCTTGAATTTTGTATAGTGTTCTTCAGTTCTAATATTCATTGGTAAGTTATTGAAATATTTGACACCTAGATAAGTTTTTATTCGACATTCCTCGACAACAAAATAGAAAATAATCATTACGTCTTCATTTACATATTTCATGACAGTTTCCACGAATATAAGCGAATTATTGCCAACTTGCGAAATTAGCTGTTTAGTCTTTTTATTCAATCTCACTTTGTTCAAGCTCACTTTATAAAATTACTCTTTTTTGTTTTTTCTTGTATATGTTTTAGCCTTTACTTTTATCTCCATGTTTGCTGTGTTCACATTTAAGTGATGAAAAGCATTTTAACTCATTGTATTATAAGTGTATTATCTATATCATGTTATGTGTTATGGTTTGTGAACCTTTCAAAAAATAAAAATATAAATAAAATATTTTATATTTATAGGAATCAATATATTTAAATGTTCAAGTTTTTGTTTGTAACATTGTGGAAATTTATTTTTAATATTTAAAAAAATGAGGGTAAACACAACTCTGTTTTATTCCACTATATATTTATTTTGAATTGTTAGAACATTTTCGAGATTTCTCCCATTGTCAATGACAACATGTTTACAACTAAATTAAAAATAATTTGAAACAGTATTTATAGCTATTGGGTGGGTGTAATGGTGGTGGGGGTCGGGGGCGGGGTTAGAATGGATAGGAGTGGAGAGGTTATGGGTGGTATCTGGATATTAATCTATCAATATATTTTTGATAAATTTGAACTTCCAGCAAATTATTCAGTCTCTGGGAACGTTTAGCACAATATTAATGTTTTGGAGAGCCAACAATAATGTTTGAACCCATAAACACCTCAATAATTCATATATTTACATGAATATTGGCCTCAAGGACGCTTTGCCTTGTTTTGTAAATATTTAACATAGTATCAATACCGCCGACCCCATGAAAAGCTTTGATAGTTGAATAGGCAAACAAATTACTTTGTACATACATTATATCCTTGATATGACTAATTTGAAAGCAAAATAGTAAATATTGACTATCGTTAATTAGAACCTTCCCAACCCCAGGCTTATATAGGTTTATTATGTGTCCTTTATAATAGTTTAATGGGCAACCACGGATAATCAAAAAGCCATATATCATTGTTGTAAATCCTTGTACGTGTTACATTATAATAGCAGAAATTTATCCGACAACGCCCAAATTATTGATTAAGAGTTAAATATTTTATTGAAACTACTTTAACATAGAAATTAATATAAATTTTTCTTAAATCAATGATATTTTTTAAGTAATTATGTGACAGATTACTCCATTTATCGTACAATTTATGAAGTCTTTTTCTTATAGTGCCATCTTCTATCGGAGGTGGACGATGTTGGCTCTTACGACTCTATTCACCGCTGCTCGGAACAACTCAGTCGAGTTACGCTTGTACCAGTCTCTCAAGTTACGCAATCATGAGATGCGTCCTCTTCCTGCCCCTATTTTACCACTTATTTTCCCCTGGAAGATGAGTTAGTTGTTTTTAATTTTAGTTTTATTCTAAATAAACGAAACATAGTTACAATATTATAAGTGCAGATAAAATTCATAAAACACAAACATTCATTTAATTTTCTTATATAGGTGTATACCTAAATATACTTTTAACTGTGCTATTATATATACATTTTGTTACTATCCATGCATATGATTTTTTATATATATTACTTTACTTTCACTATTGCTTTTGTATTATACAATATATACTGTTCTTATTATCCACATTTTATATTTATATACTCAAGTAATTAATTTATTAATCTTATAGTTATATAGTATTTTGTTTTATATCTTTATTATTTTCTATTCTCACTATATTGTTCAGCTGCTCATCTAGGCATAGGTTCTTCCTAGTGAGATGAGCGGCTCCATCTCCTATATCATGTAACAAGATGAAGATATAAAATAATTAATAAATAAAAAATAAAAAAATATAGCTAATTATAACACTTTTTTTTTCAAACCAAAAACTACCCAATTCAATAAAGAAATTAATTCTCCTGTTTGAATTAAGAGGTACGGCCGATTAAAATTAGGTTGATATAAAGAGAATATATTACTCCTTCTACATTAATACATCTAATAATGAGTTAGATTTAACATTTTTTTAAAGAAAAAAAAATCCTTTTTATTGTCAAAATTGCACAATAATTACTTAATTTAGGATTTGAAGACTTTATACATTTTTTCTATTTTGATTTTATCAAAGAGAGCATTGAAAAAAAGTATACCTTGATATGGTTAATGGTATTGAGAAGCACGAGTTTTAAATGTGTAGGAATTTCTAAGTTACCACCTGATCTAGTTCGGTTAAATAAAATACGAAAAACGATACCGAGATCTTTGTATCGAAAGAAAAAAAAGTAAAATCAACTTCTGTCAGTGAGGATGATTATTGATTGCATTGCAATATAAAGAAGTTGTGCTATCCATTCTCTGTAAAAAAATATAGAAACAAAAATTCACAAAAATCAAAGAAACTGTCACTTAATCATCCCAAAAACGCACTTCCTTAAAGATAAAATAAATAATTCTTACTGGTTCCTTAATTCTTATTTTGTAATTTACATAGTTAATTAAAATAAATAAATACCTAATATTCGGTTTGCTTAAAAATTGGGTTTTAATTAATCGCCAATCACAAACTCGGCTGCAAGAATTTTAATTACAGTAAGTTGACAGCCAAAATTGTTGTGAAACAGCTCTCAGTGACATTCGCTCCCTCCCCCCACTCCTGCATCCCCTTGACGATATTGATTTTCGGAAATCGGTTCTTAAAATTGTCTCTCCAAAATAGTAATTAAATATCTCCGACATTTGTAATATTGTAACGAGATGGCGAACCTACTGAATACTGACAATAATACAAGGACGTCACGCAACGCAGGGTCAGTCATCCGTGACCGCAATCACTCTGAAGTTTGCAATATATTTAATTACACTTGAAATATTACTTTGGAATCATTTAGAACAAATCTCTCGGAAGAATTTATCAAGAAAAGGCGTCACGCAACGTGGGGTCAGGCAATTCGTTCGTGACAGTGATAAGTGCGACATCTAATTGTTAAAACAAGTATGACCAGTAATTCGTGAGGGTGATTTTCCAACACACAATACTACCAGTGCGACCAGAGTGATTCCAGCGGAAGTGAATGAAGATATACGGGGACGAATAGTTTGTTGTGCGAATATTGAACGGAGTTTACTAGGACGTGATCAAAGCAATAGAAGCAGCGTTAATTAGGTCAAATTAAGGAACAGTAAAATATTGGGTGTATGAAATATTCTGGAGACTTTCGGACTATAAAATTAAGAATGGTGCTACAATTTAACTCGTGTCCAGTGGCTTTCTTTGTAATAAATTAAACTAAATTAATTTCCAGTGTTTTTATTTGTTTCTCAAAGCAACGTCCCTTGACAATCTTTTATGCCTAATTTTAAACTTCCATTTTAATTACCAACACTTTCAAAGATTAGATAAGGCGCTTCCAATCTTTGCCTGTCTTGCACGGCTCTTGTACTAGTTGACCAGACAAAACCCGAATTTTTTTCGTACAATGCGTTTGTCCCAAATTATCAGGAACCATCGGCTGCCATCCCTCCAGAACTGCAAATACGATAAGTTTGTTAATTACTCCTCTTTCATCGCAATCGCAAGATGTATCCAAGTCACCTTAGATGTGTGGAAGAAGTGGCTCCATTCCGAGATCATTTTATTTTTGTGTAAATAATAGCTCACATTTCATTTTGCAAATTGACACAGTCGCCTACTTTTCATATCTCTCATTGCATGATTTACTCGAAACAAAACTCTTCATCTACAGATCCATAATTTCATTTAACTTAAATTACCACCACATTGATATTTTAAATTCCACTATTCGGGACATGAAACGAAAATCAATTTCACAACCGCACCCAAATTAGTTCACTCAATTTATGTTCCCATCTACTCCCATACTTCGTTCCTTTATTCTACTTTCCACTCCACCTTCCCTACTCCCGCTCAATATATTTTTTAACCAAAAATCATCTTATATTGTCAAACATTGCTAAGTAAAACAAATAAAGTACTATTTTTCGTATATTTGAACATATAGAGAGAATCCAATTTGTAAATAAAAGTTCTTATCATTACATTTAAAAATAATAAAAAATATCTCTACAATAAGCCCCGTTTTAAAAAAAATGCAATAATAAATTAAATATTGATGTAAAAAGTTTTGATTATTCAAATTTTAAAAGCCGTTTTCTCAAACCACTTTCAATTTGCGTCCGGTTTCGATAAAACTGCATCCTCATAATGGACGCACGCTAAATATTACATAATTTTTTTTTTTATTTATTTATTTTATTTAAAATATAATGGAAACCTAAAAGGTTTATAGATAACATTTTTAAATGATTCAATATAAGAAATAATAATAATATGATTTAGATACAAAGTAATTTTTTTATAGTTGGCCGAGTTTTAACATTTTTGTCACATCTGTTTTGAATTTGTCAGTGGTCAGTTGTTTGGTCTGTTGTGGCAGGTCATTGTATAGTTTTAATCCGTTGCAAATTTGTCGGGATTGTCTTGTTTTTGTTTTGGCGTGTGTTATGTGATAGTTTTGAGCCATTCTAGTGTTGTGTTGATGTTTTTCATGTATTTTGTGTAATTTTTTGTCTTCGTCTTGTATTTCGCCAATTGCTAGTCTGTGAATGATTTTAAGTGTTTCGATTTTTGTAATACTTTCGATGTTTAATTGTTGTGTTATATGGTATACAGTTTCAGTTGGTGTCCGGTATTTCAGATCATAGACCATTTTTAGTATTTTACATAGTAGTAATAAGATATGAAAAGTACTCAACTACTCGGCAGCAGTCATTTTAAATTATTTCGTATTTCAAAAGAAGTTTGAATATTACTCTGGTGAAATTTTTTCATCAGTTTCCTTTTTTAGTATTGGATAAGACAAAAATTAACTGAAAATGCACCTTTTAAAAAATGCGTATCCATAAGTCTGTGATAATTTTTTTTTAATAATAGTATTGTAAAAGAAAATAGTTATGCAAAGCCTACTTTATTTAAGTAAATACCAAAGTAAGTACAAAAAGGGCGCTTTATAAATTATGCATTATTATTATTAAGGTTGTACGATACTTGGGTACTGGCGAATTCCATAAACTCTTTACTTTTACTATATAGATACTTGTATTTTGGAGAAAAACCTAATTCATCAAGATCACAATACACAAACATATCACATCACATCCACATCTTGAAGAATGAAGGCAATAAGTAAGAAGATTCAAAACCATAAAAAGTAAATCGGATTTGTTTCCCGATCACATTTCTCACTTTTCTTCCCTCTGATCCTGATTGATGATGGAATGTCAATCCCACTGGAGAGAGGAACCTGTCTAGTGCCGTTTCAAGGAGACTACGAGAGAAATAATGTTAAAAAACACATTACAGATATCTCCATGTCCTCGAAAGATTACAATTTATCAGATAACATTTGAAAAGCAGTGGAACTTTTTCGAATATTTAAATTGTGTATTACTTGTCTTAGATTATCCAATCTGGCAGTTTTTGAATAAATATTGATTTTATGAGTACACTCGATGATTGAAATAAACTTGCTTAGTTTCTTCTGAAGGCCGTATTACTCTTGTAGAGCCTCATGATTGATGACTTCTTCAAGTCATTGTCTTCTGCTCTCATCCTTATTTCTCCTCTTGATTCTGCAGATCAGCTAGATTGTCCATGCGGAGCTGTGTAGTCTTGGTTTAGCCTCGTACACTATTTGAATGGCTACTTCACTGCTTGCCCGACAAACATTTCCTTTGCAAACTAGTCGGCTAGATGTGATGGCACTGGTTATGAAAAGTTGTGATAGAGACCGGATTTTCATATCGATCCCATATCACCACATTTATATTGCAACATCTGATCTAGGATTGGCTTAGTATCTTATTTTCAAATCAAAAAAGTCTCCGTTGTTCTTAAAGAGTAGTCGTCCATGACTCCACTCCCTAATTTATCACTGGTTTGATGATAGTATTGTGGACAGGCAATTTAGTGTTTCTGTCCAGGGGTTTTGATTTCACTCACGGAGGCTTATAGCTCTTTGACCTTTCTGGATACGGTTCTAAATTTCAACATCTAAATTATTTTCTTCGTATATAACTGTGCCAAGAAATGCAAACCTGGTCCACCCTTTGTAATGTGTCGCCATTGTCCATCTTGTACCGAATAGAGTTCCTGTGGTTCTATTATTTCTAGATACGTACATCCACTTTTGTGGTTCTATTATTTCTAGATACGTACGTACACAAACTTTTGGTTGTTTTCTGTAGGCCAATTTGTGATGATATGTAGGCTATGGTTGTGACTGATGATAGAATTCATAGTTTATTCATAATTCACTACAGCTAAGCCATCACTTAACTAAATATTTTGTGGGTCCGAGTCCAATTCTACATCTAACTACAACATCTACATCCAAATCTACAGCTTTTTTCAATACCATATTGGATAATTTAGGGACAAAAAATCACCCACATGTCCAACTTATAAACACAATTTTTCTTTTTTTTTAAATCGTGATATTTTTCGTTTTTTTATTTTATTTCATCTTGCATTTCGTTGAATATCATCACTGTTTGAGCTTACATAATAGCTTTTTGAAATATTATGATAAAGGTAGGTTATTGCAGAGTCAAGATAATAAAATAGTCGGTTTTCTTTGTCTATCTACCATGTGTTCTCTTGTCGTATGTGCACCGTTTGTCAATAAATCTTGTCTTGTCACATTGATGTGCACAACGCATTCTACATACACAGTAGGAGAATGTGTTGCGTTCAAAGCTGTGGGAGGGGCAATCTTTTTCAGGGGGACTCTACTTTTTTATTAGTTACCAACCCAATTTTTAAATTATTATTATTAAATTTGCATCACTTGTACAGCTCCATTTTAGTGATTTGACATTATTTTAGCTCACTTAGGATATTTGATGAACAACTTACTGGCTATTTAACTTATTTACTATTATTTATAAACTGGGGACATTAATAAATATAAATATATAAAAAGTCAGGAAAGAAAAGGTGTTTTCCCGGAATGATAATAGTAATGAAGATATATGGTACTATTGTGACGGTTTGGTTTTACATGTTTTTCTATAATAGTGTAAATAGGCGCGTATTAAGTTGTTTTTTTTAAATATCGTATGCTGTCTGTTTGTCTCAGTTTGTTTTGTAGTATATTTCATAACTTTGTTCTAGCCACCGCGGAAGTGCGGTCACCGGTTATTTACGGTATCTGGAATGCAAAAGTCGGTAATATTGAGGGGCCTAATATATAGCCTTGAATTTTGTGAGGCATAACTTCTATTCAATCCTCTCTGGACGTTTTATCCAGCAAAGGTTTTAAAGACGGTGTGATATGCGAAAATTTTGAAACACCGGTAGTGAGTCTTGCTTCAGCATTAAATACGGATTGGTCTTGTGGTTAGGACTCTCGCCTCGTGATCCAAAGATCGCGGGTTCAAATTTCACTCCAGATCAACAAGTTAGTCCTATTTTCTTAGCACAAGCGAGTAGCTTAGTTTTAAAATAGTTAGAATATTGATGTGACAAATATTCCGTGTTCGCATCTCTATTTAAAAAAAAAATTTGCTGTTTCGGAAAATGTGTAGAAATTTAGGTAGAAATTTTTTATCTATTTTTAAGTATAGAAATAATGTAAGGGATAAAATGTATACTAAATCCGATGTTTATTAAAATATGTAAAAAGGGAAAAATAGGTTACAGTTATTTTTTACTCTGTCTGGTTACTTCTTTGTATATTTGTCACTTCTTTTTCAAATCTATGAAAAGTATTGTATTGTATGTTTTGATAAGTGTTTATATTATAGTTTCAGCTCGTTGCAGAGGAGTCGCGGTTATTCTTTTCTATAGTTTTGAGATGTTTTAATGTAGTTTTGATGAGTTTCATGAATTTTTGGTAATTTGATGTTCCCTTCTTTATTTCGTCATTTGTTAGTTTTCGTATAATCATTTCTTAGTTTTCGTATAATCGTTTAAGGTTTCAACCTTGGTTAATTAATTAATTTTTAGATGTATTATTTGGTAGATTTTTTTAGATTACGTTTCATGTAAACCAATTTTTATTTTTATTTATATAAAATATAAAACATTTTATTTTGCTGTCTTCGAAATATGTTTATATTGTTTATATCCAAAAAAAAATTAAATTCACTTTCCAGGATTTCTAATTAATAAACTACTGAATTTCAGATTTTATAGGAAAAATAGCCTAAAAGGAGGTATAATTTTTGAGGGGATAGATACATGAAATCTAGAATTCAGTATATTTTTAATTATTATTTCCCAGGGACTGCATTCAAAACATTTTTTATTTTTATTTTTTGGATATTGCTCCCTTTGCTTTTACACTTCACATGTATTCTATTTCACTCTTTACATATGCGTTTTTTGGTGTGTACTCGTGTATATTTTATGGAATAGCTTCGTTGAGTTGAATAGAATTTGAGTTGTTTTTCTATAAGTAGTAATTCCTTTTTATTACAGTAGTCTACGCGAGAAACAATATTATAGGCTTCTTCTTCAAATGTAGCAAATTTATTTTGTGGTAACATAATTATAATTAATATAAATTAACTTTCTTTAAACCACTTATTTATTATAATTAATATTATAGGCATTTATTAATATTTTTGTTGCTTCTGCGGATGCTTCTTTGGATGCTTCGGCAAATAAATTTAATGCGGCATAGATGGTACAAAGCAGAAGTGGTTTTTAAGTAGATCCCCAACCCTAAATGTAAAACAGCCATATAATTACAGCCTTAACCATGGATGATTGATGAGCTGAAGTTTAACAGCTACACACATCTTCACACCTGCGTACGCCTCAGCTTCTCACTGAGATCACGTCTCGTAAGTCAAACTTGGTATCGATGGTTTGAAACGACATGATTGACGGGTTTGCTCGGATATTAGCAAACATAACTTTAACCGCGGCAGGTGGGATCACTGCCACGGTTTATGATGTATTGTGTGCGGTCAATCTTACCCTCAAACTCTTGTGTGGTACTCCACACCTGAAGACTTTGCGTCCAGAGTGACAGGTTAAGAGCAGTGACGGCTGATGCTTTAAAAAAAAATATGTAGGTACAACAGTCTTCTAAATAAACCAATGTTTTTACTACACAATTGTATAAACACAAATCCTCTCATCAAATGATGTAAATTACAACAAAATAAGTTGTGATATTATTTTTATTTTCTATTTTTTTACAAACAGACCGTCATCAGGTTGACACTGATTGATGGTTCTAAAGTAACGTTAGAATTTATATGTTTTTAAAATATTTAAAAAATGACATGATTACACATCACATTTTTTATACATATAAAAACTTATAGAATCAGACCTTTAAAACACTTACTAATGTTTTCCACTAGTACCTATGCACTATGCGAAACCTACCTGATTATGCATTCCTGGCACTCCCAACTATTATAGTTTTAAACATTGATTCCAATTTTTGCATGTCATATAATAAATATGTAATAGTAAATCAGTAAGTAAATTAAGAGTGATGCAAAACGATAAATAAATATGTAATAGTAAATCACGAAGTAAATTAAGAGTGTCGCAAATCAATAAGAACAATCTAAGAACGAGTTGTAGATTAACAAGTTATAACGAGTGCGCAAATTCGAAGGTTGACGCCGGACCATAAGTAGTAATGAGTATGCATTAAGCGCTCAAGCGTTTATTAGTATTTCGTTTTCAAAATAAGCCAAAAGGAATAGATCAAGTTTACCATCTCTGGGTGATATCTCTTTATAATGAACGATAATTCCAGGTGTATATCCAATCAATATTGTTGGTGTGTCATCTTACCTGATTACGTCATCTTAAGCACGTGTAAATTGATTAATAAAAATGACACAAAGTGTAGTAAAAAATTTTTCTTTTTCTTCTTCAACTGACTTTAGACTCAAGAGCGTGTTTGTTCAGGAGTTTCCAATTGTGATGCTGATTCTGGCTGCCTCTCCATCGCTTTGGGAGTCTACCTGGTGGACGCTGTCCATCCGGTATGCCATGCAGGTATACATTATTCTTGTTGCATTCATTATCCGTGCGCATTGGTTCTAGTATCGTAGACGCAGACGCTTCCATCTGACCACGTCTTGAACCTTGCAGACTTCTCAATAGTTGCAAGTGTGTTGTCTTCCATGATTTATGATTTTTTTTACCGCAACATTAAATTTAAGCCTCACAAATTTTCATGTATTTGAACTTAATTTGTTTACGCACAAAGGGATTTGAAAGCTGTCTTTAATATACTTCGTTCCGATCAGCATCACGGTGCGACATCCCGAAAATGACTGAGCCCGCCAATCCATGCCGCTTACACAACCTTCTGAGAGGTACGAGGGTAGTTGATGCAATTTTAAGAATTATACATTTGTTTTCAATTCATGGACATTATTAACTTCCCCTAATTTAAATGTTCTCTGAAAAATAATCGTTTTAAATCTGATCTATTTTTCTGACGACGTTCGGATTCTTCAATATTCGCTTCAAACTTGTTTCAAATGCTTTGCACCAATATTATAGACAAAATATGGTTGCTAATACAATAATAGTTGTTATAATGTGTGTATGTAGATGATTGAGGCTTTTTGTAAAATGTTCACACATAGCATGAGGCAAAAGATGTTTTTAATTCGTATAATATTCACATGCTATAATATGAAGCGTTCTTTGTAGGTGCCCAGACGAATAACTGTGCCGCGCCGTAAACTCACCATTAACATGAATGCACCGACTTGGCAACAAGATTTCGAAACTCTTTGACATTTTTCGTTATAGGAGCACATCTGAATTAAAAAATATTTAAACTTGGAATATGCTAAGCAGAATCGAGTAGAATTAAGTAAACAGATTTTTTTTTCTCCTTTGAATGAGTAGCGTTATATTGAAGTATGCTTTTTGTTATTTATTTTTATTTAATTTTATTTTTTAAATGTGATTTGTGCTTAATATTATTTAATTTCTTATTTTTTAAATCATAAGACAATATTTTTGTTAAAATGATTGTTTATTTTTGTTTTTAAAACTTATTGCTTATTTTTGATTTTTTTAACTAAAAACTTTCTTCCATATCGCTTATTTATTTAAAATAATTTTAGGTATGTATTAAATACTCATAACATATTTGTAAAAGCCCACTAGGGCATTAATAATAAATAAATAAATACAGTAAGATTCGTTAATGCACATAACTCAAAATAATAACCTTGCGCCACCACAATACCCAGCTCAGATTTCTGCGTTCCTAGTAGTAATTTAGTATGGGCCATATCTCTGAAATATGCATGCAAACGTTAATTATAGGGGCTCGTATTATTGTTCTATTTCTCACATAGTTTATGCTTCAAATATTGTTTGACGCAACTTTGTTGATGCCGCTAATTTAGATTTCTTTATTATGGTATATACGATTGTCTGTTCAACAATGAAACACCCAAATTTGTAACCACCATAACTCGTAATTATTCATACAAAATATACTTTTAACCGAAATAGTCATGAGATAGATTAGTTGCCTATTTTGTAAATATACATTTCTTTATTTTTAAAATGTTATTTGGCTCACTGATACACAATTAACCAGGGGATGTGACACACCGAACCGTGGTGTATAGATTGAAATACGAAGTATATTTTTTATTTTTAAAGAAATAATGACAAAGGATATTAAAAAATCAATGTTAATTTTACTATTATAGTGAATTTTTTTTTGATTTTAATATTCAAATAAAAGTCATGCTTCTTGTTCTCACAGGACGCTCCTGGTAGCCAGGTAATGAGATTGATTAATGAGTTTTCAGAATTCATTGATCTTATCTGTGACGACGGCTCAAGAACACGTTAGAGAAGTTAAATAGCGAGGATAACGACCGCAAAACTGCCAAACTCGACTTGTAAGACACCCAGAAGGAAGAAAGTAGAAGTGCTAAGACGAACGGACAATATTATGTGCAAAAAGTTGCAAGTATTAACATTTCCATAAATCACTGGCGGAAACTTTGTTGTTAATTAAGTTCTGGAGCCAGAAGTGGTCTAGATATTATTATAAACTTGTTCTTGTATCAGTATTTTATTACATATCAAGGGTAGAAAATAAAAAAGACGTAAGTGATTATTTCAATTCTGCAAGAAATTATAAAATGTTTTATCAATCAGATTTTTTGAATATTTATTTTATTATTTGACGGTTTCCATGTGTTTTTTGGATAAACAAATATGGAGATAGTTTAATAATAAAAGAAACATTGATAAAAACAATTTTATAGAACTTTATTTTACTCTCATGTAAAGTTCGAAATGATCACTAACGCCCTTTTGGCTTTCTACCCTCGATATGTTAGGTGTAGCTTGTTGGTCTTGTGGTGAGGACACTCGCCTTGTGATCCAAAGATCGCGGGTTTGAACTTCACTCCAGACTAGCAAGTTAGTGCTATTTTTATAGCAAAAGCGTTTAGCTTAGTTTGAAAATAATAATAATATTGATGTGATACGTATTCCGAGCATCTATATTAAAAGAAGCAAAAGCTACAAAACAAAAATAAAAAAAATATGTTGAATGCAATTACTTATTTACAATGTACTTAATTCTCGATTTATGTGTCTATCTCTTCCAAAATTATGTTTCCTATAAATTTATTGGCTATGTTTCGTATAAAATCTCGAATTCAGTACATTATAAATTGGTAATGAGGACCTCATTCATTTTTTTGGATATTGCTGCCTTTGCTTTTATAACCCACACAGTGAGCGTCCATAAACCACGTAGCTTGATCAAGGGAGGATTTAGGTTTAGAATGCTTCACTGGGCTACGTGAGGGAAGGGAAGGGGGAGGTCAGAGTCGAGTTACGCAATTCTTACATTTATATTATTTGGTACAGTTAAAATAGCAAAGAATATGCTATCGATAAATCTGCGCAGCTCTATTTGTACATAATCAATCACTTTTAAAAATAGTTTCGGTGTAAGAGATAACAGCACAAAATGTCATCTGGAATTAATAGGAAGAAACAAAGTTCTACTCGGGGAAGGAGATCAAAGAAAAAGCCTCTAAGGCTACATGGCGCGGAGGGGGGGGGTTCAAAGGTTTTAAAATGGAACTATGTGTTTTATGGACGCTCCCATATTATGTATATAACTGGTACACTCACGCGCACTTTTATTAAGTTTTAAATTTCAACATTTATTACATTTCAATGAAATTAAAACTAACAGATTGTTAGTTAACTTTGTAAAAACCACTAACAGATTTTAGGTCTAACGGTTTCGAGACGTACCCGTCTCTTCGTCAGGACCAACATTAGACCACTACATTCACAACACTACACACCTCAACCATAGTATTGTTACACTTCCACCAATAATTGATCACATGCGTGTTAGTCTTGTCAGGGACAAACATGCACTGATTAGCCTTATGAACCATCAGGGATCTACCGAAAGAGAGTGAGAGGGGGCGGGGTCTAAAGTGGGTGTTACCCCATATTTTGTGAACATTAAAACATTTAAACTTATAATAAATAATATTTGATTCAATTGCCAGCCTGACAAATACAAAACAAACACAAATTATGAATAAAAACTAGAAATAAAAAAAATACGGAAACTGCACCAACGAAAAATATATTTTCACAACTATTTAACAAACTACCTGACAGAGTTATTATATTACGGAGCAAATAAAATACTAAAGAAATATTACAATGAACTGTCAAATATGGTAATAACTTTAATTTACTGTATTGTTACCTATTCTTTTTTTTTTTTCCACAGTCCTATAAAAATATATTTTTGTATATACATTGTGTAACAGAAACAGTCCACTTAATACATAGATTTCTGCCTTAATAATGAGTTGAAATTAATGTATTAAAAAAATTGTATATCTCCATAACTATTGAAAGATCAAGTAATCATGATCTATCAATAGTTATGGAGATATGCAATATCAAATTCTGCATTTTTATAAAAATATTTCTGACTTATTTTTTTGCAAAACGTTGAACTATTATTACGGTAGCTTATATCGATTCCGAAAAATTCATTCACTTCAATATAAATAAAATATAACAAGGAAAACCTTGCAGAAATTGTAAAAATTGATTTTTTCCATGAATAAGCAAAGGGGAATTAAGTGATAATTTATGAGAACATGAAAAAAAAATTTTATTGGCACTTAATAAAATATATTATATTAAATTATTGAAAAAAAAATACAAAATTACCGCGTCATGTCTATTCCCGTGGAGTTTCTCCGCCGTGACTGAAATACAACATTCCCTAGTGCGCGGTTTGTTCGAGAAAGAACTCGTTAACAAATTAATAAATTTTTTCAAATCTAATTGAATCTATTCCCTGCGAGTAGTTGTAGTGACCGCTTTGCGGCTGATAGTGGCCGCTGCGTATATTTAATCATTGGCTCATGTAAATGCTTTATGCTAGGCCCAGCAGGCGGCTTACTATAAAAAAATTTGACATATTTTTAAACTAGTTGGTATTGTTTCAATGAAATGCTTCTAAAACACATAAATGTTCTTTCAAATCATTGATCAATTGTGAAATGAACAATCTTTCCCTGATTTTGAAGTCTTGTACTTGCATATATATTTTAATAGTATTTTTTCTTAAAAATATTTGTACGATTTCTTTTTAACGATAATTTTTTTAATGATAGATAAGCTATAGCGTCAAACAAAGCGCTGAAAACAACAAAATTGCTCTCTGCGCTATTCTTTATTCATATTTCTGACAATTGCAATCCTCTTCTCCCGTTGCTATTGACTACCATTCCTTCATACACGTGACTTAAAATCTATAACGTTAAAACATTCACTTTAACTTTGAAATTTAAATGTTTAACGCATCTTATATTAACATTTAAATGAATATCATTGTTTTTAGTTGCGTATGTTGTCAAAATATCCAAATTGTTTAAATTTAATACGTCATCTTAACCTAGAAATTACTATTAACCAAAGTTATTTTATTTTATTTTATTTAGAATTCAAACAGCTTATTTGATACTAAGAAATAGAACATATGATATAATAATAATATTGAGCCGGTTATATGAATTCACTCGATTAACCTAGAATATTATGTATTGTATATAACAGAATAAGAAGACATATTTAACAAATGCAATAAAAAGATCAACGGAAGAAAGTATTAACAATCGATCGCGTTTTCATTTCAATCAAAATCATCAATAAAATATTTTCTTGCCAGAAGTAAAAACTAAATTCATTAAAGAAAATATGCAATCATTTCTTCATTTTCTTCCATTAAATGTCTTTCTTGAAGTGACTCCAATGTTACATCACTCGAAATGTTTTTTAGCGCAATCAAAGATATCAAAGCAACTATACAAGGAAATTCAATTACATGTCCTAGAACAGTTAATCATCATTCATGAATATAAATCAATATAATCATCATTCATGATACTCGGTGTAAATATATAATTTTCGAGTAAAAAATAATCCTTTGTAACTTTTCTTGGTTCTATAATCAATTGGAAATCTCTTCAAAGAGCCTTACTTATCAAGTTTTATAAAAAAACATTATTTCGTATCAGAAGTTGTGCCATTTTCCTACATTTTCTGTATGAATAAACATGAACACGTTTGTTCCAACTTTACCTATATCGAACGTGATGAAACAGAAATATGAAAATACTTTCTACCATACAAAACTTCTGGATAAATTTTCTAAAACATGGCGTGGAGGTGGAAAGTTAGCGTAATGCAAAATAAAATAATATTATTTATGTTACATTCTATAGTGCCATGCTAGGAGTAGCAAAGTAAACCATTAATTAGTCCTATCTGCTATACTATTTTTTTTACTGTTGGTATTCTAGACTATATAGAGACGAAGAGCGGCATACTTATAAAAAGAAAACATTTCACAAAATCGTTTAATTAATGTACAAACAACTCATGATCTTCTGCAGCCTGCAAAAGATACTACAAAAAATAGACAAAAAAAAAATTCAGTGAAAGAATTTCGTTATAAAAATATAAAAATCATTCAAGTCTGTCTGTCTGTCTGTTTTTCTGTCTGTCTCTCCGTATTATTCTTTATAAAAATTTTCTTCTTTTTTTTTAATTGTACTCATCGCCACCTCTGTAAATTTATGTCAAAAAATTACCACTATTAATCGTGAGTATAAATGATTCTCTCTGTTTATCTACCTGTCCTGCCTTTGCTGGCACATCTCAAACATTAAACGCGCACTCATACAATACACGTCACGGGTGATCATATTCTTCCTCTCAAAGCACGTGCACTCATCACACATAACCCGCCAAAAATATTATTTATAAAATAAAAATTACTTTAAATATCCGTAAATACTCGTCCTTTTGAAGTACATTATTCGTGGAAACCTTTTATTGGTATAATGATCTGAAATTTTTCTCTTAAAATAATTTCAAACGTGCTTATATTTTTTCAGGTGTTTCACTAACGTATATTTATATCATTCTATTTTTGACGCCTGGGAGAGTTTTCGATAAAACATGGTGTCTGTACGTTGAAAATGACGTAATGAAAAATAAAATTCCTACGTGACCGCCATTTCCGCGGTTTCGATATCTACCGCCAGGTGCGCTCACGGCGCGGGAATCTGCTATATAAAAAAAATTATGGTAAAAAAAAATCTCCAGCAAAGCTCTGATCACCTGCATTATGAATTGTTATCCGAGACGTTTTGTACTAGCTTTATATAAGACGACGACATTGGTAGGCAAAAACGAGCTCTCAAGGTAAAAGCCAACATGCTCATTAGGAGGTTTCGCTTTTGCAATACCTCTGTGAAAAGGACGCTCTTCCTTGCTTTCTGTGTAACGTCATGTACGCGTGAACTCTGGGCGAACTACAAAAAGAGCAGCATAGAAAGACTTCGCGTACAATATAATAACGCCTTCCGCATAATATTTGGCATTTCCAGATATTGCAGCGCTTCCGGTATGTTCACGGAGGGGCGAGATCCCAGTTTTGCAGCCCTTGTAAGATTCAGGGTAGCAGGAGTGAGCAAAAGAATAAGCAGCTTCGAGAATTCCCTCATTCTGGAAGCCCGCCTTTGCCTAGACTCCAGCTTTAATGCATATTGGAAAAAGATACTGATCTCTCATGATCGACATACCACAGCTCGCTAAAGGCGTTCTTCTTACTATTTACTTCTTCGCTTATTATTTACTTTTTGCTTCGCAGCATATCTTTTTTATTATCTTATCTTTTTATAATTCTTATGTATCGCTTATTTTACAATTAAATATGTATACTCAACGATTTGGGCCCAAAATTTTATTTTATACATTTCAAGGGACACAGCAACTCAAATGTGCTTATTGGTCACAAAATAACATCGGTGCAATATAATCAGAATATTTAGTAAGTTTATCTGCCTCCGAATTGATATCGATTATTCCTTCGGTTTTATTTTTCGTCTTGATTACAGGTGTGAGATTTTTGTAATATTGTCGTGGAAAATTTTTGGAAAATATGATCAAGAGCCTCCATTTATTCTGTCCAACATATTTCCTAATGGATTTCCGCGCTATTTGAAATATCATTATATCATAAAACTTAATTTTTGTAAACTGTCATGTATGTTATTTTTTCTTGTAATAAATAAATGTTAATAATACAATTTCAATTTACTTTATAGATACACGTTTTTATACTTTTCAACCTTGCTGTAACAGTTCATATTTTTTTTCTTTTTCATTTCTCTTTTTCATTTTTCATTTCATTTTCATATTCTCTAATGTCGATCCGTAGCCTTAAGTTGATATCCCATTCTAATCAAATATAATACTTGGCTAAAAATATCATTTGGCACCTTTTTTTGGTGTTCCAGATAAAAATTAGAAAAAAAATTGTTTGACCCACCCTAATACTCATATGGAATGTGTGAGACTGCAGTAATCTTCCCAGATGCTGAATAAATACTTACTATAACCCTTCAAATATAATGGATTTTCATGCTTCAATTTCAGATTTACATTAATTAGTTAACAAAAAAATATTGCAAATATACTTACTATAACCCTTCAAAAATAATGGATTTTTATGCTTCAATTTCAGCTTTACATTAATTAGTTAACAAAAAAATATTGCAACATTAACCTAAAATACAAACAAATTATTTTTTACAATAACCCATTTTACAAAATGAATGAATATTCAGTTTTCATTGATCCAAATGACTATGAACTCTAATTGCTGAAATTTTACGTAATTCGCTTTAGTTATTCACAAATTTCCATTTAAATTTAACTTTTAAAACACAAAACATACACAACAAAAATACTACATACAAACAATAACAAAAAAATATCGCGAAATGTATTATGTTTGTGTTAGCGTCAGTACCATCTTGTAACGTTAGTTTTGTTAGCGAAGTTTCGGCTGAAAGTTAAGGCCTTGAAAATGGTGCGATCCTGATAACGTTATGTACAAACGTTATGTAACATGATGTACATTATTACATAGAGTTTTGTGTATTGCTAATCATGGAGACACGTTCGATTATTTTTATTAATTTATTTTATTTATTTATTTACGGAAAACTAAGAGATCAAATAAAAATCAGGCTGCACATGAATATTCAATATATAAAAACAGAGACTGTCTTACAAGTTTCCACAGAATTAACATCTTATGTATTAAAATAAGGCAACAATATACAAAAAAATTAATGGTTTAAGTTAAGAACAATCCATGAGAGTCAGAGAATTAAAGGTAAAAGGGGAATCAAGAATGGGAAGGAACGAGTGGATCTACTTAGTATAACCAGGAAGACACAAGGAGAAAAAAAAACAAAAGAAATATAGCGTTAAGATATGTGAGCAATACATTTACATATGCAAACTGTGATAATTATTATGTGTTAGATACCATTTTTTGGCATATTTTTTTTTATGTACTAGTGCCAATATGTAAATGATAGACGCAACCTGTTATAAATAATGACAGAAAATTAATGACTTCCCTGCTATTACGAAACATTAAAAAAATGCACCATCTCCAATTGAAATTCGTATATTTTCATAATTTATAAAATGCTGCACTCTATAACTACAACATCCATCTATTCCTGTTGCGTAACAAATAACGAATCATATCTTCTATCAAATAATAAAAAATGAAGAAAATAAATTTAAAAATTATGTTCTTAATTTACTAGTTGCACAAGATATTAAAACTATTGCACAAGTCTAGAGTGAATGAGTTCCAAGGTCACTAAGTCTCTTATATATTTATTTTATTTTGACAGAACGCCATCTCTGAAAATGACATCTCGTCATAATCGTAGAATAATGACAGATGTGCAAAAAATTCCGTATTGATTTTTTTGGATCGTGAAAAAGTGAAAAAAAGAAGATATCTAATGGTATATAAAAAGTGTATTTTTACTCCCTTTATATTACTCGTGGCGTCTGCTTGCTTGCCGGCTTGCCGGGTGAAAAAACTTTGGATCGATTTTTAACCCTTTTCCCGTGATCCAATCGAGCTGAAAATTGGCAAGTAGACTCGAGGTGACGATCAAGAAGATCTATCAAATTTTCGAATTAAAAAAATAATAATTATAGTATAATTTCGGATTTTTAAAAATTTTATTGGTTTTTTCAAATTGAAATCATTTGAAAAGTTTGATTACAACAACGGCGGCCCGATAACGTCGCGGAATATTTTCTAAATTTGAATTACTCCGTCGGTATACATAATAGGTACTTCACTACGAATGTCGAAAATCTAAATTGACTGACAAATGTTTTTAGAATTTAATCTTCAAAGCATGAAGTGTCTTATCAAAGCTCAAAACATCTGACATTTTAGAAATATATTATATTACTGTAAGTTTAGTGTTATGTTATATGTTTTAATTCATCTTTAATTGTTATTATATTTTACAAAAAATGGGAGTATAATAAAAACTTGGTTTTTATGGGTTACTTTTTTTCTCATTAATTTAATCGTCGTTATACGAAGTTGGTATAACGACGGTTCTGATTTGCGATCGAGAACAATGCAGCATGTGTAAAAAAGTCGTTGTTCTACTCTGACTATATTTGAGGTTCCACTTTGAATAACTTACCCAAGGTTCAAAGGAAAATCATTTGTAACTATCGAACTATGACATAAGGTGTCTTTATGCAAATAAAATTTCAAACTGCTCTTCTGCAAACTTGCGAAAAATCACATGCGTTGTTCTACGATTATGACAATCTAGTAAGTGACAGAATGAACTACATATTTATACTGTAATGTATCTGGATAAACGTCTGTTGGAATTAATGAGAGAGTTATACAGTATAAGAGAGTGAATGGGTATAAATAGGGATGCGCCAGATTGACGCTCTCTCTTACAATTCAACTACCATGTCATTAACACCTTGTTAGCTATCCGAATACCGTATTGATTCTGTCTTGTGAACTTTATTACAAGTAAATTAATTATCTTGAAGAGGATTATCGATTTATTCTGGATTTCCGATTTCCTATATGGTTCTCCTCCTGAAGTTAAAGGACGAGAACATCACATGTGTAAAAATAATACCAGCATCACAAGTTCTTGTGCACACTAATTAAAAAATATATATTTATAAAAATAAATTATTTAACAAGAAGTTTATTTCGAACCCCATCACAGCAAACACGCGACAGTTCAGAGAGGCCTTTAAAGAATAGATATACGAATATCTTCATTATTTTCGCCCTTGTTTCACGGTATTTTAATTAAACGAAACACGCCGTTTGCTGACTTAGAATTAAGACAATTTTAAATATTTAAATTCAATTTAGTTAAATACGCTTCCTCCTCCATCCTTTTATGCCAAAGTCGAGATTTGCCAATGCGATACTAATGGTAGCCGAACAATAGTACAAAGGAGACTTAAGCTTATGAAAAGATTATGCCATTATCTGTTAACTACCTATTTTCGACATTTAGGATCTCTTTCATTGACTGCCTTTTAGGAAGCACTCACCAAAGGACATTCACCCAAATTTTCCGTGGTAAATGATGACTCATGACGATAATAATTTCAAATAGCCTCCAAGTTAGAATAAAAACACCATAGCGAGCCTTTGAAACAAGATATCCCCTAACATTTTGGTCAAAACTGTTCTTTGAATATTACAATTCTTGCATTGATTATCTATTAATGCATGAATTTTAATTAAAAATTTATTTAACAAACGTGTAAAATTCAGAGTTATTTAGATAATCAACAAAACGTAGTTTTACTTTAGTAGCGCTTGTTACATGTTTTGAGTTTATGGTAATGCAAACAAATGTATGTTTTATATTACATTATACGGTTGAAAAAATAGTTTTTAAAAAAATTTAGTAAATCAAATTTCACCTCATTAACTCTGAATCATACTCTTTCGAATAAATCAAACACTGAACATTCTAAACTTTGGAACATTAAAACTCAAAGTTTAACTTTGATGTAAATGTCAGATTGGTTTCGTTTTGCTCCAATATTACGCTTGAAGCTTTCAAATGTATTGATTATTTCTATTCATATCGTAATAAGAACAAAAAAATTACGATAGTAGTCGAAAGAATCAGGTGGATTTCGTGTGTGTGTTTGTGTGTGTGTGAAGTCCAACGCGGACTTTTAAGTATGAGATTTAATTTTTGAATCCATTTCTTAAAACTTTTTATTCAAAAAAGAACACTGAAATATTGATTTAAATATTAACATTTTAATTTTAAAATAATGATTTTTTGTCTTTCACGGCCATACGGTTATTTTATTTTTATTATAAATTAAAATATTTTAATGCGTAATGCGTATTTAAATAATATGGCTAAATTATTTAATACTTATTTTAACATTTTTTGCATTCAATGGTGTTGTAAATCTAAAGCTTAAGCTTCTTCTTCTTTCTTCATCAGCCTTCGTCTCTTCACTGCTGGATATAGGCCTCTTCCATACCCTTCCATCCTTCCTTGTTGTTTTGCCATTTCTTTCCCCCAACATCAGCTATATCGTCGGCCCGTCTCTTTTAAGGTCTTCCGATGCCTCTTTTATTCTCCCAAAGTCTCAATTTCAGAATCTTGTAGCATCCTCACTTGCAACATGTCCTGGCTGTTGCCATTTTAGCTTTGCTACATGATCCATGATATCCACTACTATAGTTCTGCGCCTAATTACGTCATTTCTAATTCTATCTCTTAGGCTTACTCCAAGCATGAATCTCTCCATGGATCTTTGCGTGCATTTGATGCATTCTATTGCGTGCATTCTATCTCTTAGGCTTACTCCAAGCATGAATCTCTCCATGGATCTTTGCGTGCATTTGATGCATTCTATTGCGTGCATTCTATCTCTTAGGCTTACTCCAAGCATGAATACCTCCATGGATCTTTGCGTGCATTTGATGCATTCTATTGCGTGCATTCTATCTCTTAGGCTTACTCCAAGCATGAATCTCTCCATGGATCTTTGCGTGCATTTGATGCATTCTATTGCGTGCATTCTATCTCCTAGGCTTACTCCAAGCATGAATCTCTCCATGGATCTTTGCGTGCATTTGATGCATTCTATTGCGTGCATTCTATCTCTTAGGCTTACTCCAAGCATGAATCTCTCCATGGATCTTTGCGTGCATTTGATGCATTCTATTGCATGCATTCTATCTCTTAGGCTTACCCCAAGCATGGATCTCTCCATGGATCTTTGCGTGAATTTGATGCATTCTATTGCGTGCATTCTATCTCCTAGGCTTACTCCAAGCATGAATCTCTCCATGGATCTTTGCGTGCATTTGATGCATTCTATTGCGTGCATTCTATCTCCTTGGCTTACTCCAAGCATGAATCTCTCCATGGATTTTTGCGTGCATTTGATGCATTCTATTGCGTGCATTCTATCTCCTAGGCTTACTCCAAGCATGAATCTCTCCATGGATCTTTGCGTGCATTTGATGCATTCTATTGCGTGCATTTTATCTCCTAGGCTTACTCCAAGCATGAATCTGTAATGATCCAATTAGATAGAGGGCCCTAATCAAATCGACTGACTGTATTTAATGTCGAAATGCTGTTCAATTAATATTATAAAGCATTTTATTGTATTTCAATATAAATCGTTCTCCTGGTCACGGTAAGCACCATTGTGATGACCCAGGTAGATAGATGGGCATCGCGGCCTTGATACATTTAATAATAATTTAGTATAGCTCCTGGTCCGGCACCAGAGTTAGACATCCCATGGGGTGTGTGTTGAATATATAAGGCGAAGCAAATCTATAATACAAATCATTCCATTGCAAATCAATGTAAATCATATTCTTTTCACGGCTAACGATGTAAGATGACCCTAATGTGGGTCCTACTAAATAATGAAGGTTAGTAAGTAGCAAACCGTCGCGTTCAAAATACAATATATTGGATTATCAAATATTTCATTATTCTTATATGTGGGCGCGCTCGATCGAGCGACAGGATGCAACCGGTCGACTTCAACCATATGATGTAGCGATACAGTTGTTAAAAATTAAATATTCAATACAGAAATATTACTACTACTAAAATTCAACTTTTCATATGAAATAATGTTCTATACTATCAGAAATTATTCTATACGATAAATTAACTAAAAATACGTATTAACTGAAAATAATTTTTAAATAATATAAATTCATTGCAATGAATAAAGTCATTTGCCGTATGATGTTAGCGAAAATAGTTGTATGGCGCGGGTGGCAACGGCTGAGGTCGACAGATACGCTGTAACTATAAAAGGATCGCGGAATAAAATATTATACCTTCTTGAAATATTATAAATAAAGTATTCTATACAATATTAATACTCTGCCTGTGCTAACTATACATTTAACTAAAATATATATTATTAACTGGAAATAATTATTCTGTGAAACTTGCGCTTTTGAATGCAAAATTAACTAAAAATATTAACTAAAATATTTCTAACATCTTGGGTTCGCATACTATATTGATAATACCTAATGCCCTTTGCATTTACTAAGAATATTACCTAAATAGCCACAGCTATACCATCCTGTCCGTCAGGGACGAAACATAAAACACAGTTATATTCCTAAAAGTGCTACCTCTTACGCGACAAAAATACCTATTGTAGTCGGGCTATGAATATGAACTATTTCCGCCTCATAATGGCGCCTGGAACCAATACTAAAAACCTCACTAGAAATAATAAATGCGACTAAATCTCGATAAATACAATATATACTATTCGTAATACGTCGTTGAATTGGCACATGAATCGTCTAATGGATGAAGGACCCGTTGTGTATCGTAATAACTTCAAATTCTTTTATAGGAGCAGTGTGGAAACAATTGCATAATATTACGTAATAAAATCATCTAACGAACCTAATAATCTATACATTTATGTTACAATAAAATACGTTCACCAGAAGAATTCGTGTATTAGAAATAAA